>VXBL01004884.1:2790278-2803948 GCA_013400195.1 Aramus guarauna | reverse complement strand
AAAAAAAAAAAAAAAAAAGAGATGAAATCCTGAAGATTTTGCAATATGGAAAAATCATTTGCCATCCAGCTTTAATTAAAAACTTTCTCTAATTAAATCTTACTTAATTGACAGATCTCACAAAAATGGAATAATGAATCATCATACGATGGAGCTAGTCCAAGTGCAATCTGTTCTTGACCAAATGCTATACAACATCCTTATCTGTATTCTTGACAGAGTATAGTCATTGCTAGTAAAATTTACAGATTACAGGAATGGGTGGTATAGTAAATAATGGGGATGATTAATTTCTACGAATAGATTTGATAATTCCTTGAGCAGTTGTTTTCATTTGAAACACATGAAAAGATACACCTTTAAGAAAGAAGTAGATAGGTCATGAATGCAAGCTGGCGGGCAGTACTTGAAATGCTGAAATACTCAAAACTGTTGTGGTACCAAGCAGCTTAACATGAGCTCTCTGTGTGATGCTGCAGCTAACAGAAAAACAGCTTTGGTGCGTGCATATAAAGACAGAATATCAGAGGCATGTGACGTTTTTATCCCTCCATGAAGCTATTGCAATGCAGTGGCTAGGCCTTGTGCACCTATTGCAACAAAAAAACCCCACCCAACCCAACCCAACCCAACCCAACCCAAAAAAAAAAAAAAAAAAAAAAAAAAAAAAAAAAAAAAAAAAAAAGATGTAAACTTAGGTGGTTCAGAAAGGAACCACAAGGATGCTACTAGTTCTGTAAAGCTTATTGTGTAATGAAAGACTGAGGAATTTAATGAGTTTGCTAATCATTTATCCGAGAGCTGCTAAACTGATTATTGATACAACTACAAATCAGAGGTTATCAGGCTGTAGCTAGTTCTTAGTCTAGCAGAAATAGGCATAATAAGATTTTACTTCCAAAAGGTGAAGTCAGAAAAGTCTGAGCTAGAAAAAAAGACACAAATTTTTAAACATTGAATGCAAATAACTGGGCTGATATTTCTTGGATTATAGTGGCTTCTCTAGCTTTTAATGTCTTTAACCCAAGGCCAGATGCTTGCTAAAACACATGTCTGAGGGCAGAGAGATTCACACAAGTGTTAATGTGATGTCTAAACAGTTTTAGGGTGTGCTTTCAAAATGTAATAAAATGATTGTAGGACTTCTGTGTCCCAGGCAGGATGGGATCCATCAGGGGCCTTCTCCCTGCCCCCATTTTTTCCTCCCTCTTTTTATGCCATCAATACTGATCATTTTGCTGCAGGATGAGGCAGATGAGCTTATTGATCTGGCTGGAAATTAGCCTAAAAACAGCAAAAAAGCAACCCCAGTGACTGAAATGGCATGTTCAGAGCAGTGAGCCATCTGAGACCCCAGCTACCTACACAGGCCTTTCTCAGCTTGCTCCTTCCCTTGCTCAAACAGCTCAACGAGAGATGCTGTTGTTCTTGTCCCTGCCCTCTGAGACAAAGTGTCCCATGGAAAGGTTCACTGTCTGTGTCTCGCTTAAGGCAGAAAAGGAACAGGGCAGCACAGTTCAGACAACAGCTAAAAGAGGATTTACTGCTTTCCATTAGGCAGCGTGGAGCCCAGAGGGTAACCGGACCATGAAGAGACCTGCATCCCAGAATACTTCCTTGCTAGAGCTTATTACCATCTCTGGACTGGGACTTTTTTTTTTTTTTTCTTTATCTAAAATGCAGCAATTTGTCTTTGTATATTGTGTTGCTGAAGGCGGGGAGAAGAGAGAGGTCTTGCTGCTTTCCTGACCTAAGAAGAGATGATAGCCCCTGCTAAACCAGCACTTACAAAGTCAGCCAAGCCTAAGCGCCTGTAGTGCAGGCGCAGAAGTAAACCTTTAACTCACTAGGGAATGTTTTTGCCAGAAAACTTAACTGAATGTGGTATTTATACAGCTAAGAGGTTGGGTTTTTTTTTAGATCTCTCTTGTGAAGTTAGGAAGATAAATTGATAGCAATGATATTATTTTGAATTTTACACTAAATTGTCTACATCCAAACCAATATGCCAATTTTGGATGCCTGCATACTGCAGCCATGGGGGATTAGGACAGGGGCCTGGAATCTGTCTTTTCTAATGCAAGAACCGAGGTGTATCAGGAGGACCAGGTTCAGGTGACAGGTCCAGAACAAAGACAATGATTCATCATGCAAAGTTTACAAAGATGTGACACTCTTTCCTGCAGGTTACAAATGCCAAAGGTTGACATGGGTTCAGACAGACACATTTGGGGAACAAAAATCCAATGAAAGTCATTTAGTACTAAGAAATCATTTCTGGTTCAGGAGGCCACTAAGCAGCAAACTGCTGGATGTTAGAGGGTTACTAACATATTCCCAAGACATGCTCTTGGAAAACCATATGTTTGCCTTGTTCCTATGCTCTTCTGTAGGCATCCTCTACTACCCGCTGCCAGAAACAGAACACTGCGCTCGATGAAACTTAACTCTGACTCACTCTTAAGCTCATCTGGTAAAACCGCTGTGATTTTATAGATATACATTCATCATCTTACTCTGACTGCAGGAATTTATCATTTGAGGAGGTGGTTCTTGATATCAGCCTATCATTTCTGACTATCAACTTGACATTCCATCACAGTTGGTTTGCAACCACCTCAGCTGTTCAAAATCCTCACATTCAACTACAAGTTCCTTGTGACTCCTAGCATCTAAAAAGCTTGCAAAAGTGTATGTGGAATTTACTACAAGAATTTTCTTCCCAAAGGAGTGGCTCTAAGTTTTTGGCTAGATTTTCCTAGACCTGGTGATGCCCTGCAGTTTGCCTTATGAGTTCAGCACACTTGTCACATGACAGTATTGCACAACTGAACTGGAAAGAAAAATACTGGCTCATTCATGTGGTCTGGAATTGTATCCATCAGTGTTATTCAAAGTGATAAGTAGAGCTTACATGTACAGTAAATCAGCCAGCACAGCATGATAAATTATGCTTTCCTCTCTGTCAAAGGATTTTTGAATCACGATTGAAATATTTTTCCATGTTCAAAGTCTAGATATGGAAGCTAAAAAAAACCCCAGGCCTTGGCTTACTCCCTGAATTAAGTGACAGGGTGGTTTTAAATGCATTAAGGGTTTTGTCTATTTGGAAATCTTTTCTTCTAACATAAGGTATTTCTAAATAACATGAAGCACAGATCTCCTTATTCAAGAGTGCATTAAACTAAAAAAAAAAAAAAAAAAAAAAAAAAAAAAAGAAGAGAAAAAAATCAAAACCAAAGAGGCATTTCTGGAATAAGAGTATCTACAAAGAGACACATTCTTACAAGAAAGCTATTCTGGTCAAATTTCCCATGTAGGCAGACTTTTAATTAATTCACTGTAAAACCATGTGTGGAAACTCTCATTCTGATTTAAGCTCAAATTATATCAGTTTAATTTGTTTCCTTAAATTGGCAGGTGTAAATGATATAACTAATTTTAATCTGGATACTAGAACATTTCAACATTTCAGCTTACTTGGCTTTAACATCAGTTTTTGGGCTTGTCTATATCTGCAGTTATACAGGTTTAATTTGAGATATCAACATATTTAGGCAAACAAGTGCAAGAGATTATGCAGCAAGCTCATATTCTCATCTGCCCAAATATCACTTGATTGCAGCTACATTTAAACTGAAGAAGAAAAAGGTGCTTTTGACAAGAAGAAAGAATGCCCATGTAGGCATCTGTTTTATTTTAGAGCTGTGCAAGTCTGTATGCAGACTCTCGCTTACACTTATTCATTTCTAATCTGTGGATAAAATACATGAAGGTCTAAGCTCAGCTGGCTGCTTTTTCTTGGATTTAAGTGATACATATTCAAAAAAGATGTTCCATCAAATCTAGTGTAGGACAGGAGTGGTTAGCAGGGCATGGACAGCTGAGGGCAGAAACTTCAAACGCTCTGTTTCACTAGAGGAGGTGAATAAGTAATGAGCAAGCATGCAGCTTGTACGTCTTCCCCGAGCAGAGAAAAATTCAGATCTACAATTATAACAACAACGTGCCAGCAACACGTAAACCTTTCCACCTAGTTCCCACTCTGCCTTAGCTCAATACACAGGGTAGTCCAGGCCACTCAGTATATCAGATGCTCTCCTTGCTACATGTGGTAACTTTTTTTCACACGGAAATCCTAATGCTTGATGTTATTTATGGGTCATCATGATAATTAGTAGTTTCCTGCTGAACTGCTTCAAATGTACTCTATGAAACCCACATAGTCAAAACATTGCTGTACGTCTCTGATTCCAATGCAGACATGCAGGCTCACGCTCTAATATTCTGCTCGCTCCTCTTTTGTGTGAGGATATTACAAATGAACATTCTCCCCCAATAAGAAAAAAGATACTAGCAATTACAATGGGTTTTGAGTAGGGGAGTGAGGAATATAAATGAGCAGAAAGGTGCCAAGATATCAAGACTAAACCATCTGGCTTAGTGATAGCTGTAAAGTGAATTTTTAATGTGGTGGGCTGCTTTTTATTTTGGTCCTGATTTGAATAAGATCTGGTTTTATGTCCTGTGTAGTATAACCCTCTTTCAAAAAGGTCAAGTCAGACTAAATGAAACATTATTAAGAGAGTCTGTATTTTTCTTCCTTTAAGCTACTTTATTGCAAATACTTATACAATCCAATTGCTAGTTAAAAAATGGAGAGAAAGAGAGAAAAAGAGAGACAAGGCAGGAAGAAAGGACAATACTTTCTTTTCACACTCGGGTCTTTGCTTTTGTTTTGTAATGAATTCCTGCATTTCTGCAGTCACACTCGGGAGAATGCTGGAAGGTTACTTGCCATAATGAACGCAATCTGATATGTGAAGGGCACATCTGCAAACGCTGCTGTGAATCGGGAAGGTGAAAGCCAAGTGAGAAGCATGAGGGATGGTGAATGAAGGGAAGGAGATGAAGGTGGGAGCGACAAGGCTTGCTAAGTGAAAAAAGGCACAGGCTGCTAAAAAGGTAGTGAGACAGTGGGTTTCTCTGAGAAAGATCAGTTGTGTTGTTATACAGAAGGTTTTTATTACGGCTGTGCAGAGACTTCTGGCCTCTTCTGCTTGCTTTCACTTAGAGCCGTGTATCCTGCTTCCCTTGAGAATTTCTTCCAGCTCTGTCTTGCAGCCAGTTCAATTAAAATCCTGCTGAATGGTATTATTTATTTTTGAGAGTGCCACAATTATCAGCAGGAAATCACAGGAATAAGCAAGTGTCATTAATTGCTGTGATCTTGAGGCTGGATGGTCTTAGACACAGACTGCAAAACAAAGACAATGTCAGATGTTTGAGCACAGAGTTTTAGTTGTTTTCTCCTTCTGTGATATTGTCTATGTTGTCTATGACACAAGAAAATAACTTTTAAGGTTTGGTTCATATAGTGTCTTTGAAAAACTCACACTATCGTTGGAGCTTTTTTCTTTTAATATTCAGGGGAAGATTTTTTCTTTTTTTTTTTTTTTTTGTGGGTGTTGATACTTCTTACTGTCTAGTCATGTTCTTACATTGCCATGAGGCATTAAAATAATGAGTGTATTTCTTCTGTCTGTGAGTTTCTTCATTACTTTTGTGCCCTACAAATATTTTAGCATGCAGTTTTTCCTGGAAGGAAAGGTAAATTGGTAACTTTTCAGCAAAAATGAGATAATAACTGCTAGTTTTCAACTCATCAGCATTACCATCTACAGTATGCTACCAGCAGTTGCACTTATTCATCCCAAGACCAGTGAAAATACTTTGTAACCCATCACTCAACAAGAGAAACAATGCAGTATAGCTCTGCTTTTTATTTCCACTACTGAACGTTGCCAAAAAACAGCCCATAACCGACCCATATGTGAGAAATTATTTGTCAGAAATACTTGGTAATAAATTGAGATAAATATACCTGAGACACTCATAAATTGCTAATGGAAAACCTACCAGAAAAACCATAAGCTCACTGTGTTCCTATCGAAAGCTAGATCTTTAACTTCCATGTAGAGTTCATGTGTGTGAAGTAGATCTTCTATATTAGAAATGGAAGGTAGCCATAAAATGTCCCCAATCTAGAAATTTATTAAGGTTTTTTTTGAGGAAACAAGATTTTCCTTTATCTGCTCACTACAATTTCACTGAAGATATCATTTAAGGACACTTTTTTTTTTTTTTCCTTAAAATATTATGTGAATCTTGATGTTGCAAAAGAAAACAGTAATCAAGCTTCATAAGCAAAATGTTATATTAGTAGTAAACTTCACAGTACTCTGTAAAATATTGTCAGATTCTCAGTTTGATCCAGATTTTTAGGATTCAGTTTTCTTTCACTAAATGAAATATCTAAAATGATGACTGAGATCAGTAAAAAGGGGATCTGCCTTTAAAAGTAAATGTCTTGGTAAAGCAAACCAGCTGAAAGAGGAGAAATAAATTAAAATATTTGTAGTCAAAGAGACTAACTCAACATATTTCCTTGGTATGGAAAGACAAATACGATAGAGCATGTTCCTGTAGCTTAATGGGTGACTGTGGTTTAGGGCGTTCATTCTAACGTGCTTTACTTCAGCATGGTCAAGACGGGCTAAAACCATATGTGTTGTCACTTGCCAGGGCTCACCCAATGAGTGACAATTTGCTATATAGCAATACCACAATCAGTTGCTGTCATTAGCTATCAGTGTCTTCTACCTTTTAGTGTTTCCATTGAGGGAAATAGCAAAGACATTCATTGACTTAAATTAAATCAGGTTTTTATTCTACAGGTGAAATTTGCCACTGGGCAGTCTGACAAACTCCAAGGTGTTGATGTACTTCTGTGTATTAAAACACCAAAATAAGCTTTATGATGTGTGCAGACCTTATTCTAAATTGTTGTACAAGAGTAAACTATATCCAAAGACTCTCGTCTTCCACAGCCTTGAGAAATACACCGACAGTCATGACACAAGTCCAGCAGTGTAAAAGTTAGGTGTTTGTCTAAGCTCAATACCTAACCTCCATCTCTAGTAGACGGAGACTGAATAACTCTTCCAGGAGCTGATTCCATCCCCAGCTATCCTAAGAAATCAGTATGATGTGCAAAAACATATCACAATACATGTTATTGCTAACAATATTCTAACACTGACACAAAGTGGTTAACATTAAATAGAATAAAATCACTGCCTTTTCCCTGGTCTGAACATAGAATATAGCTGAGTTTTGAGACTTGAGGAAATTTCATGAGAATGAAACTTCTGCTTATTTACTTTCATTAGCTTAGTTGCCATAAATTATCTTAAAAGTGGAATTGAACAACATTTTTCTCTCCCCAAAGGTTGGTGATTTGTAATTGAGTCACAACAGTATTTGTTCCAATTTACACCCATTTAAAAAAGACAAAAAATTAGTAAGAATCTTTCTGTTTTTTTTTTTTTCTTTTTTTTTTTTTTTTTTTTTTCTGATGAAGCTGTTTTAATATTGGTGATATTGGCTGTGTTCTTCCATTGTGCTCGGTTGCTTTTTTAAAAATTGCCTTTTTCCAGCAATGCAAACCTAGTGCAGGCAAACAATATAGTCATTTCCCCTTAACCCCCACCCTGCTTTTCGATGCTGCCTTCATCTAAGAATCTTCTTTGTCAGGTCCTGTGTCAAATCACGGACTGACACTACACCATGACTCCCATTAACCTAATGCCTAACAACAGTGCCGTAAATCTGAAAACAGACTGTAGCAGTAGCTGATGCCTGCTGTTACGCAGCTACCAACAGTAAAGCTCTCCCATAAGACATGGAGCAGTGGGCTTTAGTTTATTTCTGAGGTTTTATGGCACAGCCCAAAACATAACCCAGCATTTGAATGCATGAGCCATGAAAGAGTTTGTGGTAAATTCAGTAAATAAAATCCTTTTGTATGCATGATTTACACCATTGTCATGGTTGAACCCCCGCCGGTAAGTAAGCACCACGCAGCCGCTCACTCAGCCCTCCCTCCAAAAGGGGATGGTGAGAATGGGAAAAAAACCCCTCATGGGTTCAGATAAAGATAGTTCAATAGGATAACAAAGGAAAATAATAAAAATAAGTATGTTGTTGTTGTTGTTATTATTCTTTATTATTAAACAAGTGATGCACAAATGCAATTGCTCACTGCATGCAGAAAAACACCCGCCTGTTTCCGAGCAGCGATCCCACCTCCCGGCTCAGTTCCCCAGTTCTATCTGGAGCATGACGTTCTGTGGCAGGGAATGTCCCTTTGGCCAGGCTGGGTCAGCTGTCCTGGCTGTGCTCTCCTGCTTCTTCTGCACCTGGCAGGGTGTGAGAAACTGAAAAGTCCTTGACTTGGTATAAACACTACAACTACTCAGTAACAACGAAAACATCGGTGTGTTATCAACATTATTCTCGTACTAAATCCAAAACACAGCACTATACTGGCTACTAGAAAGAAAATTAACTTTATCCCAGCTGAAACCAGTGAAACCATAGATCTCAACATGTTTTTCAAAGGAGATTAGGAAAGAACTGAGGCAGAGCTACTGAGAGAAAAAACAGTCAAGTACTTATGTTGATTTTTCCAATAGCCCCGTAGAGACACCTAGAACTGCAATTGCTGCGGTCTCTCAGCACAACGAGAATGGCACTGCCGGTACAGTGTATCAGACTTGAGTGTGAAAAGTGACTGCTCTTGAAAGCCTTTGACTCAGGGCTAAGCACAAAAATGTCCTCCCTAGAAGGGGGTAACTCAGGTGCTCTCATCAAAACCATACCTCCTCAGATGATGAGCTGAGCTCTGGAAATGTCCAGGCAGCGAGCCCTCTTTGGGACTCAGCCCCATCTCAGTGGACTCAGCTGGGATCTTCCCATTTATAACAGGTTTGGGGAAAACCCTCAGGATGAAGAAATAAATATTAAAACACAGAGGACCCAACTCTGCTGTCAGCAGTGTATTTCTCTTACTACAAGCAGCATTCCTTGCCCAAAGTGAGAAAGTCCTTCATTTACTCAAGCTTAGCAGTGATCCATGAACTGATCTGTCACCAGTTTTATATTAAATACTCTTACAGATGGTTGTGTTTCCTAACACTTTACATATACTTTGTTAATTATGAATTTAATTTAAATCCCTGCACAATGCAATAAATGACAAATAAAACTAATTTGTAGAAAATATATTCCCTTTCCATCTGAAGGAGGATATCACCTACTCACATAATCATTTTTACATTTAAGGTGAATAAGGAGGGCAGACAGATAAAGAATAGTCAAATAAATATTCCTGCATTAAGACAGAAATGTTTCCATCTACATCTGTTAACTGTGAAAATGGCATCTAGATGCTACCAAATAGCTTTTTCTCATCTGCGTATTGTTTTTGCTGGCATCAGATATACCTCACCTCCCCTTCATCTCAGTTTAACATTACTCGCTTATGCATGCGTAGCATGTGCAAGTGTGAAAAAAAATAACGTCGTCTCTTGTAGAAGCTTAAGGTGGATAAATCTTTGATGTACACTGGTAAGCTATTCTAATCTTTGCAGGCACTGTATGAGATATCAACTCTTTAATATTCATTCCTCTTGGAAAGCTGCACAATTGATCTCATGAAGATCTAAGTAAATCTAGGATTTACTGCTAGAATAGATTGATACACATCTTTTAAAAGATACTTATAATAATCAGAATGCCTCCATAATAGACATAACTGCATTATGCTATGTTAAAAAGTACCATATTTATCACCAAATATTTTAAAAATTAGTGTGCAGAATATGTCTGCATTCTTCCAGTTTAAAGTACACCATCAAGCCAACAAATATGGAACAGATCCTCCGCTGATGAAAACTGGCAGATTTCCAGGACTTTGATATTTTTTTTCAGTTTGGAAAACTTTATTAAAATTTAAAATAAATATTAATGATATCGTATTTCACTTATTATTTAACTATTCAGACAGAGACTTTGAAATTCTAATGCATCTCATTATCTTTTAAGTTTCTTCTGCGTTTTGTTCAATTACGCAAAAGAAACAAACATATTTAGTACCTTTCACCTTTACTGCTAAAGTGTTTGTAAAAGAGCGATACTGAAACAGTGTGCAAGCTTTATTTTGATCAGAGCTACCAAAACATTATGAAAACATAACTACTGACTTTGTTTTTGTGATATAATTTTCTCCTCCCCAAACTAGACCAGTACTCTCCTTTAAGGAGTGCAACACATCATCATAACTGGTGACAAACTCAGTAGTGAAATATGGCTTTTTCAATTACTGTATGCAGATGATTGTGCCCATGCAATGGCACGTAACAACAGTTTTATTACAAGTGAAACAACCCTTTATCCCTTGTATAACAAAACCATTGGTAGTTGTTTTGCTCAAATATTGTGTATAGTGTTTGTTACAGGAAATCAAAACCTCTGGATGGGAATGGCTGGATACATACTGGTATACTGCCTCGCACAATGTGGTCTTTGATTCAGAAAAGGGTACAACTATAATAGATAAGCAATGAAAGATAAATAAACAGTAGGAATTGTAATTGTTGGTGTTTGTATTATTAATGCACAAACTGCCTCAAAGATATTCAGCCATCTCACTTGTATCCTCTTGTACCAATTGATCCTCTGCCATTCTTTCTTCGACAATTAGGCGAGGGTATGTAGCAAATTAGGATGAATTCCAGCTCTGCCCACATTATTTGATTGATTCCTCCCATTCTCATTCAGTGTTTTACACACTCTTGATGAGGGAGTTGGAATTCATGCATCTGGCCCCATAGCCTGGATAAATACAGCAGCAGCCCTCAAAGGCCTATTCTGAATGAGAGAGACAGACATTAAAAAAAAAAAAAAAAAAAACCAACACAAAAAACACAAACCCAACAAACACCCCCCCCAATAATGGTATAATGAGTTCAGTTTATACAGTAGCTGTATGAGTGTAAATGTCAGGGATTTTTTTTTTTTTTTTTCCCGTTGTGACTTTTCTTTGCTTGTCTTCACAAACCTTTCTGGCAGGATGGGTCATTTCCTAAATAATCTCAGCAGTCCAGAACCAATAGTATCCTCAATCAAATCACACCCTGCTGGTCCCTTTCACGTCAAAACTTTGAGGCATTCTAGTTCATTATCATTTACAGTTTCTCCACGACACATACAGTATTCTTGTCCGTCAAGCCAGACTGTACGTCTTTTGATTTCGCTTGCATTCCTGGCTTGCTCAAGCTGGTCTTATTGAGATCACTGAAGAACATCATTTCCTTATTTAAATAGGATTTGCATTTCTCAGGCTTCTTTAACAGCCTCTCTTTTGAACATTGCTTTTTGAAGATTTGCCCTGACGTTCCTACCAAGCAAGTCTACAAAAGAGCATTGTGGGCTCCGAATGTCCTTCGCGCTGTTAGCCTAGTGGAGGGCAGTATGACATGTGGGGTAAATAAAAGTTAACCGAGATAACAAGGACCCTAATACAGGGAAGCATTAAGATCTCTAGAGCAGCTCTACTGTAAAATCTCAGTGACAGTCCTGGGCTTCTGTCAAGCTAGAGCAGCTGCAGCAAATTGCTGATGATGTTAGTTTAAAATACAGTAGTGGTAAGTCCAGGCAAACATACACACAAACAAAGATCAATTTATTTGTGCTTTTGCATAAGCTCTCGAGGTGGTTAGACTCCAGCCCGGTGCTCTAGGATTTCCCCTGAATTGAGTTTCCTTTCTGTATAGGGCTGACTGATCTGGCTGGGACCCAAACCACCTTGAAATCAATGTGAGTGAAACTTCACACAAAGGATTACTTATTAACTTAAACACGGTTTCAGAGCTGAGGTGCTGAGATGAAGATGCATGGTCAGGTTCAAACTGCTTCTTCCTTTAGATCCTTGGGATCTACCCAGATGTATATACATCAGCTGGAGTCCTGGGCCAAAACATTTTGAATTGTACATGAATTCTGTTCATACAGAATATTGAATTCCAGGAGCTGAATCAATCCACAGAAAGTAGGTCACCCCTGTAGCTGAAAGTGCTGTGAGCTCTGTGCTTAGCTCAGGTCTTGCCTAATTGCCCAAACTAGGAGCTATAACTGTGTCTGATCTACCACATATGTCGTTATCTCTTCAAGCCTTATTCTCCCTGTAGAGATAATTTGGGGAATGATGTCCATAACTATTAGACAATTCCTTATTTCTAGGACTGTGTGACCCACTTTGATCTTATGGGTTAGTAGGTGGTGGAAGAAGAGATGAGATATTAACTTTATAGCTTCTCAGACAACCTCAGAAATTAAACTGTTGTCCTGTATTATCATATATCTTTGTAATTCCTTTGTACTTCTGAACCCCAGGTCACAAACTAGCACACTATGAAGTGTTCAGCAATTTCCATACCATAAATCCTGCTAAGGATGAAAGATTCTCTTCTGAGTATTACTGTCCAATTTCTGTAACATCAGGATTAGCTTATTTAGGTAAGCTACTAATTCTATGACTGTTTAACCAAAAATTAACCTCAGAGGTTTGGGGAAATCTCTGAGTAACAGCTATTTCCAGAAACGCAGGGTTACTTGCTTTTTGTGGCAATGCTGTCTGCACTGAAAATTCCTTCCATTACCACTTCTTTGAACAGCAGTGAACAATACCTGGACCAGATCCAAATTGCATGCAGCACTGAGCATCAGTGATGATTTTTATGGGAAATACCTTTAAATATGGTATTTGATTCCTACAGTAAGAGCAAGTTCCTGGGGTTCATTAGGAACTAATTTTTGTTCTACAGAAAAGGACAAAAGCAAAAAAGTTGATTTTGAAAATAAAACACTGAACTAAGAAAACTTTGAAAACATGCGAGTTCATATAACAAAACATAAGAAAACTCCAACCTGAATATTCTGAGTATAATGACAAGCCAAGATGGGGGGGGGGAGAAAAAAAAGACTGAGACCATAACACATTCATTAAAAAATTAATTTTATTAAAATATGTAATTCTTGGGGATGTTCCTATCTAACAAAACCAAAAATGGGAACAAACCCAAAACAAACAAAAGCTTATAAAATACCTAAAATGCTATTTCATCAGCCTGAAGCACAAGTTGCATGCATACTGCAAAAATAACTGTACTGTGTGGCTTATTCACATGTTGTTGGAAACCCATCTAGCCCTGTAGAGAAACTGGCCCCCTAAAAGACATTAAATAACAATCTACCAATTTACCAGTCTCAAGTTGATATTATGCACATTGTACCTGCATTTCCAAAAATAAAGGGGTCGTGCACTTTCTTCTTTAAAAGGGCACATGGAGATTCTTAATGAAAAGCTGCTGAGAATCTAAAGCAGTTAAAGGCAACTGTGACTAGAGGAAACCAATTTGTAACCATTGGTTTCACAGCAGGCTGTCATCTCTCTGCCTCTATTCATTTGCTTGTTTTCTGGTTCAGTAAAAACTCTGTTCTACTATTATGATTTAATGGCATGGTAATCTTTATAAACCTACTAGATTTTTCTGGAAGATATTTAAGAAAAAGAAATGTATAGGGGCTGGTGGCATACTCCTTAATTAAGATTCCCCGGGTGTGCAGGCGGGCGCGTGTTTGGAATCCAAACCCATTCACACTTCCTACTCACAAACAAGGCTCTGGTTGGAGGTAAGAAGCTGATGATAATGTTTCCTAACACCCCACATTTTAATAAAAAAAAAAAAAAAAAAAAAAAAAAAAAA
>VXBL01004884.1:2656256-2790227 GCA_013400195.1 Aramus guarauna | reverse complement strand
CCCAAGAAAACCAACCAAAAAACACCCCAAGCTGGAAGTATTTTAACACAGATTTAAAATCTCAGAGGTGTCAGTGACTCTCCGAGTGCTAATGAAGAGTTGTGCTGCTACACTCGCATGGTCTGGAGCGAAACAGAAGGTGACTCGAAGTCGTGAATGTGGGCTGCAGGGGAGAGGGGATGCAGCTGGACCACTTCTCACCGCACTTCCCGTGTCACCTGCAAGGAAATTCACTTCTGGAAGTGAGGGCTCACAAAGACACACAGCCACGAGCTTAGAAATGCCACCAGCAGTGGATTTGCCAGGGGAAATGAACTGCTTTCCAGCGGTCAGGTGAAAGTGCTGTGACAGAGGTGTACTCTAATTAACAAAGATGATGCAGTTTCCACTTTCTTCCGTTCAGGATAAACGCCATGCCAGGACAAAGACAGAAAAATATAAAAGGAGCAGAAACTAAAACATCACAACTGTCCAGCAAAAGTAACTTTAGTGGCAAAACCTATGGCAAACTGTCATGAATACAACTGTGCATGGTAAGGAAACCAGTAAAAAACATTTCCTATTTCCTCACCCCTTCTTTGACACAATAAAGCCAAAATTTGCCCTAAGAAGCTTCCGGGGTGGGGGGCAAGGGGGCATTAATCTAGATTAGTCGTTACTGTTGTTAGCATTTCTTAGGTTCTGGGTATTGTAAGTCATTTAAGTCCATATTCTCACAGAATAAAGGAGATGCCTTTAATCGCGGAGCAGCCCGGGGCTCCGGCTGGCACTCCGCTGGCTGTTTCAGCAGCCTTAGCTACCTTCCGCCTTCCTTCCCGGGGAAAGGTGTTAGGTGTGCGGGCAGGAGTATATAAAGAAGCTTTTCTCACACTTGTTCATGCTCTTCCTAAGTTGGCAGCCTAGGATCGAGGAAGAAAGATAGTTAACAACCCTACAAAATATTTCCTAATATTTTTAAGCCATCCTTGCAAGCCTATTAGCTTGTGGGAATTTTTTATCGTGCCTTGCCCACATCTCCAGAAATCGCTGTTTGTGAAATCAAACAGATCACTTTGGCTGATTGCGCAGTAAATCAGTGGCACAGCATTACTTACATACCATTCATTGCATACTTTAAAATGTCAACCTCATTTTCTCTCGGAGACAAACAACACAATAGTCTCCAAAAATGTCAAGTTTGGCTTGTTTTTCATCTCTCTGCCTTCACACTGAATGGACAAACAACCTGGTCACACACAAACTCCTCCCTCAGAATGTCCTGAAAGTGTCAGCAGCTTTCCCAGAAATAATGTTAAAAGCCGCATGATGTTATTGATCTACTTGGAGAATGCCAAAAGCCATAAACACTTATTAAAAAAAAAAAAAAAAGTCACAGTAAATGAAGGCTAAAAGATGAGAAAATAAAATCTACATATTATTCCATATCAGCCATACAAGCACCCAATAAATTTTTGAGGCCTTAAGTCAGTCTCCACTGATTCCTTCAGTGTTTTGCATCACGTGGACCTGTTGGTACAAAGTCAACA
Source organism: Aramus guarauna (assembly GCA_013400195.1). Taxonomy (NCBI): domain Eukaryota; kingdom Metazoa; phylum Chordata; class Aves; order Gruiformes; family Aramidae; genus Aramus; species Aramus guarauna. Next base: position 2,788,701 of record VXBL01004884.1, on the reverse strand, counting down.
TAAAGCTTGCGCAGCTCATAGGCCCATTTAAGTCCATTTTTACAGCAGTGAAAATCACCAACTGAATGTTAAACCTGTGAAAGCAAGCAGAAAAAAACAAAATCAAAAATTTAAGCAGGTTCCTACTGTATTTACAACATTACAAATGTCTTTTTTCTTGCTATATTTCAATTTACAATTGGCCTTAGGGAGAAAATCAACCTGACCAAATTACAGCTGGCAATACCGAAAAAAAACTTTTAAAGACATTTTCTGCATATATGCCAACCTATTCATAGTAAAATAAGACAAAACAGTGAAACAGACTGGAAGCAGCAAAAAGCTTTGAGGAGACACTACTGCTTGTAACTCTGATCTTTACTTACTCAGGTCAGATGCTGAAGGGAAGTTTTGGAGAGTCTGCCCCTCCCGGAATGGATTTTCCAGCTAAAAGACCCTGAGCCACGCTCCAGAGGAGCAGCCACCCGGAACTTTTTGGAAAAGCAGTGCCTTTCCCTACCTGCTGTCGTACCAACCACAGCTTCGATACCAGTAATAATAATTTGTCCCCAAGCACCTCGGCATTTTGTCTATGTAAAATCGCCCGGACTGATTGCCACTGAGTCACAAAAGGAAACGAACTGAACACCAACATGAGCGGTGAGGGTTTCACGTCATGGGTAATTTCACAGTCTGCGTCAGGAAAAACAGTTCTTCAGGCCCTTCGATACTGAGAACGAGTATCCTTCCCTTTACTCTTTACTTTGATGCCTGCGCTGGTGCTGTCACTTTGTTAACACAGTTTCATCACTGAAAATTAACACAATTAGGAAATAACTGAACATTTCTTCCAGATGCAATTCATTCTCTGTAAAAAGAGAAGGTCAAAATGCAGGAAACCTTAACCCACATTCCTCTTGCTGCCCCATTCCTGCTGAGTGTTGGGGAACTGCTCTGACTGCAACTTTCTAATAGCTCTTCAGTTTTTTTCTCCCTCATTTACCTTCTAGTCAGTAAATCTATTATTGGTAGAATGCATTGGCCTGGGATAAGCTTATTCCCGTTATCAACATTTCTCCTATTCTAAAAAGGATTTAAATGGTGACTAATAGCATTTGTCTTAATCATTTTTGCAATTAACTGTGCAAACCTATCTAGCCGAAAGATACGGAAATAATTAAAGTGGACATTTACATTCTTTTTCATTTTTCTTCTTTTCTTCTTTCCCGTTATCTTTGGCAAGACATTCCAGGGCTGAAAATACTTTTTTCCTGAAAAAAATTCAGAGGTAAAAAAGCATTTTCAGAAAGCACATTGGGAAAATTTTGCAGGTTATAAGCCTCCTTTCAGTTATGCTACAGCATCTTTGTGCAACTCAAGGCATCTTTATCAAGCCCAGTCTTTACGGTAAATAGGAATAAGTCCAAAGTCTCTTATATAGTCAATTATTAATCATTATTCAACTTTTTTTTATTTGTTTGCATTGCCTGAGTGTCTGAATCACAGGTCAAGATCCCACTCTATTAAGTTCTGTACAGACACAGGGATTTAAGCATATGCTTTTAGGTGCCTCCCAAATGGTTGCCTATTCCTATAACCTGGAAACACATAATGATTTTGCAAGAATAATGGCAACGCTTGCTGCTGTTCAGTCAGTCAGACTGTGCTCCCTCTTTCCACTTGCACTCCACAACCTCTGTAAGAGTGAAGACGAATTGCTGTCTGAAATGCTCACGGGCAGCCAGCGTGGCCCTGCACCTGAGGATGCCCAGGTACTGCGAGGGCAAGGAGAGGGCTGCCATGAGGCCGCTCACCCAAGTGTCCTTCTCACTGCATGGTGAGAGCAGGAGGAATGAGGACCCACCTGAGCAGATGTGGGCAAACCCTGTTTGGGAGCTCTTTGTTTCACCCTTCCCCACCCTGCAGCTGCAATGTGGAGACCTTGTCCTAGATTTGTAGAGAAACAGGTATCAGTTACCAGAAAAGACGGTTTCTCTTCACATAAGATATTGGATGGAATCCTGGCTTTATCCTTTATGTCTAAGCCTGGATCAGCTGCAGGATGGTTTGGTCCTGCAAGGGGAATCCATGGGTGTATTCTCAAAGACTAGTTGACGCCTATGAAACGACCTCTCCCAGAGGTTTATTGCATGGCTGAGATGAGAAAGAGGTCTCCAGCAGAGGGTTCAGGGAACTCCTTCAGGCAACAGTCCAGTCTTTCTCTCTACTTATTATGGAAAGGAGCCTAGGGAGATAAACCTCACTGGGCCAACATGAGCCTTTGTGCATCTCTCAGTACAGCTTTACAAAACAGGTTAGCTTAAGCTAATAGATATTTCCCCTCTTTATTAACTGTGACACAGAATTATCAGTTCCTCCTCTCCTTATAAACTTTTGTTACAGTCCTTTGCAGGAAGAAAACCTCTGTGTGTGAGCACATCTCCATTCAAAACGGGGTTTGATTTCTCAGCACATTAACACACTTCTTGAAAGAGCTGTCTCCCACAGGCTGTGCTTTTGGGAACTGATGAATAAAAAAAAAATAAAAAAAAATTCTCCCACCTATCTTCTGGAGGTATGAAGGTCTTGGCATGCTTGGCTAAGACAGTTCTGTTTATCTCCTCAGCATTAATTTGTACAAATACATTAAAATTCAAACAAAAAACCCCCCCAACAAATCTCCTTTTTGTCCTATTAGAAAAGCTCATCTTTTCAGGCCAATCAATGTCGGCAGCAAATCCATAAAAAGTAACAATATATAAAACATGTCATAGATTTGGCTCCAACAGTTTAATTAATTTAGTCCATTTGGGAGTAGATGACAAGGCTTTTTCTTCAGAAACCTTCATTGATTCCTTTTAAATAGTGCTGACACAAGTGGAAGTAATTCAAATTAATGACAGACAAAGTTCTACTTTGGGTCAAGATTCCTTAAAGTTCAGACTATAATCAGTATTAATCCACCCAGATTTAATATTTATATTAAATATAAACAGAGTTGAGATGTGTTTTTAGTGATAAATTAAAATAATAAGGAAGAACTTCTTTTCTTCCACTTCTCTTAATGTTCATAAGATCAGGTGTCTGACCTGTTGTCTGTGTAACGATAGAAAAAACCCCATAACTTTCCCAACGATGTTGAAGAGGAATATGTGAAGAGGAGATCAAAACTTGGAGGATACATAAATAGGCTAAATTATTTATTAGAAACTGCTCTGTGCCTGGAATTGAGAAGGATATATCATTTCAGAGAAAATAAGAATCTCACTTCCTTTGATTATGACAGCAATTAATAGTTATTTGCATTAGAGTAACAAAGTGGGTTTATTTGTGCACACGCAAAAAATGGTGCTGCCTCGAACCTTAAGCCTCTATTCATAAATATACCAAATTACATTTGTTTGTTGACACAGAATTATTTCATTCATTTTCCAAGGATGAAAATGAAACAGCTCCTCAGCTGCAGTTTGACACAAAACATTAGTAGGTGGGAGAAAGACCAGCTTCACTGCAGCCCATTGTATACCCCCATTCCTCACCAGCACCCACCCACCACAGATAAGTGCCTTAGCATGATGCTCCTGCCCAGACTGGCAGAACTGAAGCCATTAGCAGCTTTGATGCTTAACGGACCACCCACCTAAGCCTCAGAGGGGTCCCTTCATTGAGACGAAGGGGACAGATCAGTGCTCCCTTGGAGCTGTGGCTTTCCCTTTTGCAGACCCAGGAGGACCTCACCCCTGCTGAGTGTGCTTGAGCCACACAGATGCCAAATGCAACTGCAGTGATTTGGAAGAGACATTTAAAAAATATTTTATAGTTTTAAGGATAATTTGATAAACCGATTTCTTAAAGAAAACTACAGTGTCTTCATTGTTTGACCTTTTTTAAAATTTCTTAAACAGTCAGGAACTGAGCTTGGGTTGGGAAGAAATTGGGCTAGCTGACCTCTCAAGGTCCCTGAAATACTATTTCTGATTCACAAATAGAGAAAAATGAATTCTACCCATGGAAGGAAAGCTTAAATTGTGAAGAAATTTACATAGGAGGGAGAGGATTTAAAGCTTTGCAGGAGGATTAAAATTTGCTATGAGCTTCAGCATAAAAGTGGTACTGTTAAGTGAAAACCTTTATACAGTCAAACAGCACCCTTGTCCTTCAGAGAAATACCATTTACAGATAAGAGACACGGTCTTCCAGATCAGAGCAAAGGTCACTTTCATGGTGAGTTTGAATGAAGATTTACACTCGCCTTTGGATTTTCGTTTGTTATTGTACCTACCTGTTTCTCCACTTTCATGGGGGATAATTTCTTTACAAGACTATTGCATTAAGAAAACATGCTTGAAAAGGTGAAGGCAGCCCAGTGATAGTGCACAGAGCAATAGGAAGCACTCAGAATTTGAAGTGAGTCAAAGAAATCTCAGCTGTGCACCAAGGAGAATAACATATCGCTGAGATAAATTCCCTTGCTCGCACCAGGTAGCACAATCATCCTTCATTACACACTTGGGCCCAAGTTTGCAAAGTGGGTAGTGATTCCAGTTGCCTGCATTTCTGTCACTTTGGGCTGACCTAGATTTGAAAGAAGGAGGAGGGGGAAGCAAGGAGTGCATATCCAGACTTTAGAGTAAACCTCCTGGGATCAAACTTTTGCAAGTCTGGTGTAGAACTATTTTGGGTTGAACAACATAAAGCTGATGCATTAAAAACACCTCCAACAGATAATTAAAGTTACAACTTTTTAGCTGGCCTAGAAGTTGGTCTGAGACTGACTTCACCTGTTGTGATGGAAAAACAAAAGCAAGGTCTGTACAAGAACAGATAACCCAACAGATTACCTCAGTTAAGGCACACCAGGATCTGAGGCAACAGCACAAGTGAAGATAAGTTGGCTACTGATACTTGTGTCACCTTTGTCTTCCCAGTTCAAATGACTTCTTTCTCATTTATTAACTCATATATTGCCATGTTTATTGGGAAAGCCTTCAGTGTGACACTGGAGCAAGGCTAAACTGCCTCCATAATAAGATACCTTCCTCCATGAGGCTCATGTCAGATAAATCATGTTGTCCCCAGTTCAAAATTGTAAAAGATGAATCCATCTTATTGTTTGCCACAATTCAAAATGCAGACGTGTCCTCAAATTATGCTAAAGCTTTAAGGCTTTCCACAAAAGATCTATAGCATAATCTGAATATTCAAGTACTGGTACACCTCTCTCTCAGCCCTGCTGCATAGGAAATGTTAGGATCAGGGAATGTAGCCAACAATGCCAGCTATCTCACACTCTCTTAAAGGGCTGCAGCAAGTCATGAGAATTCATGAGGAGAGCTGTTTAAAAAAATATATTCTCTCTCTCATGGGAAAATGTTTATTTTTCATCCCTCCACCCCGCCCCCCTCATCTTTAAATATTTGTTTCCCCTTGCCCCAAATGAAGATGTTGTTCATAAGATCTGTGACATTTCCTTGAAAAAAACCACTGATTTTTGTCAGGGTAATCAGTGATTTTGTTCCTTAAAAAAAAAATAAAAAAAAAATCACTTTGTTGGAATATGAATTTTCTGCATATGATAGGTTTAGTTGGGGCAAAAAAAAAAAAAAAGAATAGAACTAAGGCTGACCCTTTCCTTCCCCTTCTTCAGCTACTGCCAGGATTTGGGAGCTTCACACTCTCCTGTACTTCTTTAAAAGAAAGGATAAAAATAGCCCTAATGAGCAGCTCTGTAACTACAAACAGCAAGTATTTCAGTCAGAAAGAAACGTCACTGTTAAGCTTTCAGTGGTTGTTATATATAACAGCAATTTAAAAACATATAGTGTAAAAATGATGAAAGCTACCTTGACAGGGGTGCTTTTAAATCTGCAAGATTTATGGAAATATGAAATAAATATTTAGCATGTTGATTTTACATGCAAGAAGGAGTCAAATGCATGCCATTACCAACATCTTTCCTCCCTCCCCCACTACTGTCTTCAAGGCAGTGAAACACATCTCCCTGTTGTACGTTTTCTGTTATTCCTTTGTGCCTGGAGACACTCATACGAACCATTGTTTAAGAACAAATAAATAAAATCTGGCGCATTAATTGTGTGGCTTAGAAGAGTTCAAATGGAATTGAAAGCCTATTCTCATCACCAGGTACATTGTGTAGTAGGCGACAGTTTCAAATATTAAATAACGCTGGAGACCAGGGAGCACATATTCCCTGTGAATAGGTATGGAGTTAATAGAAGGCTGCCCTATTGTTCTACCACTGTAATCCAAAACACACCTGCATGGGCTTCCTTCCTCTTGCAATTCAGACACACAACCATTTGTAGGGAGAAAAAAAACAAAGAAAAAAAAAAAAAGAAAAGGAAGTAAAATGAAGGAAAGTGAGGGACAATGAGAATAAGAGAAGAATCTTGCTTTTTCCCCATCATCTAAAAAAGAGTTAATCAAAGTAAAATGTGTGTTGCAATATCAAGGGGGGGGGAGGGGAAACGAGCTTAAGAGATTAAGTTCATAAATGGAATGGAATTTAGCCACATGCCATTACGGACAGTAATAGAGATTTTTTTTTTCCTCCCCCAAACAAATATCACAAATAGAACCAAACAGTAAGGGATAATTTGGGGTGATAGTTCTGAAGTCCTCTATTCAATGTCAAGAGAATGCATGAACAGTGATGCATGCTATCTGGCTGAGAAAAGGGAATTCTAAAGTAGGCTCCGTTCTTCATGGCCAGACAATTTCTTTTTTGTGTTCTGCCAGAACTCTAATTGTAAAGCCCTTTTCAATCGCACCAATCAGCCATGTCTTTCAAGTTGGCTCCCCCCATTCTATTATTCAGCTGACAAGCAGTTATAAAAAGAGAGATTTTTTTTTCCACATAGAACCTATACGAAGATAAGTGACGCCAGATACATTTAAATTTTAAAACCAGATTCTTTCATAAAATTGTAGGTTGCTGCCATTCACTTCTTATTTTATCAACTGGCAACTGGAAACACTTTCTCCCCTTAAACAATAATAAAAGGAGATAAGCTAGTGAAATACCTCTGAGTAGGAGTACAGACAAAACCGAATGCTGTAAGAAAGGAACAGATTTTAGTCAGCCCAGAATAAAAGGACTGTAGAATATTTCATGCCATGGGAAAAAAAAATGACCACCCAATTTTAGAGAACTAGATATCACATGTTTTCATGATTGATAAAAAGCTGAGGCTTCTGAGACTGATATTGCAACCAAAAAATGGCACATAGTTCACATCTGGGGTAAAAAAAAAAAGAAAAAAAAAGTGAAGGGGTAAAAAATCAGGTTGGGTGGAACATGTGTATTTTAGTTGGGTGGAGTCATATCATACCTCTTTTATTACAAAGGTGTCTGAATTTTCTGAAGCCAGATCCTTCTCTTATCTTGAATTAGTAAATGACTCATTTGAATTCAGTTGTCTTGTTTGAGACGGGCTCCAGCAAAGAGCAAAAAAGCAAGCAGAAGCTGCCAGTGTGATTTACAACTTTGTGTAAGTAATATTCTTCCACACAGTATTCCTGGATTATGGACTGTCCAGAGAGGTTTGCCAGACAGAGCTCCATGAGAATAAAGCAAAAAGGAATATTAGGGAAGATATCATCTCCTGTTACCCACCCTTAGATTTCCACCGCTTGAGGGATCATTACAATCAATTAGCCTTCCCCTGTCTAGCACGGGCTATAGGGTTTCAGCTGGTTGTTTTTGAATCAAGCTTACATCTCATGGCTGGAAGTAAAACAGGTATTTCAGAGGAGACAATCCTGTCCTGGCTTAATTTAAAGACTTTAAGTAAATTCAACCTTCCAAGGTAAGATCAGTTGCTTCAGACAACCTTAGGGTACTTGAAAATGTTAGATTTGCCATTCTGCTGACATGGGAGAAGACATACTGGGTTTTCTGCATTGATTTAAAGGAGAAGAAAGGAAGTTAAATGGGAATGACTGAAGATATTCCAGAAGTAAGAATTAACATCAGAGTACACTGAAAAATGTTTTCAGGAAGAGAATTAACAAAAATATGAGGAAATGCAACTGTTGGACCCTACATGTGAAACAAGAAATGCATTGAAAGAAGACAAAAGGCCTTCTCCAGTCTGGAAAGAGACCAGAATTCAGGCAGGGGAGACATAGTCTAGACAGTATAGTTACCAATAAGCTGTAGTTGTCATATGACCAGTCACAGTATGCAAACCAAAGAAGTAGAGGCAGTTGAGGAGTGATGAGGTATCATGGAAACCAAAAGTCTGAATGAAAACAAAACTCATAATAGCGACCAAGTTGTCAAGGAGCAACTAATAAGGACCATACCCTAGGCAAAGAAAATGTTTGGACAAATGTCCTCAATATTTTCTTAAAAAAAAAAAAAAATCAGTATAAGAGGTAGAAAGTCTAAAAGGTTCAAGGACCTTAGAGTTTCAGTATGCCAGACAAATAGTTCAGTCACATTTTCCAAACATAATGCCGAATATTTATGTTTTTTCTAACACGAATATGCAATACCATTATGCATCCCCTCAAAAAAGAAAAACAAAACTAAAACAGTCAAGCCTCTTAAAAACCCACGTAGACCAAAAAGAAAAGGTTTACATTCCTGCATTTCCAGAGTTAGCTTGCTGAATGATGGTGAAGCCAAAGAGAGATGAATGATTCATCCAAGACTGCAAAGTAGGTCAGTGCAGACTCAAGAGCTTAAGGTTCCTAGTGTGTCCTTTTACCATTAGAAATTAATTCTTTGACAAAGCTGTCACTATGCAATTAGCTAGAGCAGTCTTACTTGCTCCTTTTTATTAAAAATTGGTTTAAAATGTCTTCCTGCAACTCTCCCCCTTCATTTTAGCCAAGCAGAATATGTGTCTATCACATAAGCTGTTATCGGACCAGACAGAGAAATAGAAAATTGTATTCTATGGGTAAAGAACTCAAGTCAGATACATGACAAATTTAGAAAACAGCCAGGCATGATTGATTGACTGGTTATTCATCTGAACCCACTAGGAAATGCAACATCACTTTATCAGCATGCTCTCATTTCAGGAGTGCTATGGCTCTTGGTTTAAGTGAGCTATTTTTCCTTGAGAGTTTTTATTTATTTTTTTAAGCAGAATTTTCTTGTACTGAGGCAGAGCCTCAGCAGAAATTAGCCTGCAGGACTCCATGGCTCTATTTTGCTTCTCAGCATTTCCCAGAGGGCTGTGTATGTGTTTTCTTGTTAGCTTTCCCTACTATTTTCAGGTGCTTAGGACAACTAATTATCCCTATGCATCACTGAAGAGTCCAAGTATCCGACTGGACTTGTGAATTTCATTAAGCAGAGAAGTATCTCAAAAAGTCTCACCTCATCCTTCCAGGACGAGACACCCAACTGCCAGAACCTGCAGTGACACAAAACATCAGCTCAGAAGGAACAAAAAGCCTACAGGAGGCAGGGTGTCTTTTTTCAAGGCTTTTCTTCACTTGTCCATCCCACTCAGCACTGCAGCATCAGCCTAGTGCCTGCCCTGGGTTTTTTTAAGTTTTCTAAGATTATGAAGCATCGTTCTTTGCACGTGCAGTTTTATGCACTTCTGATAGTTTGACATTCATACGCCACATCGTGAAAGGCCCTTAGCAGGACTGCCGAAATATAAAGGTAGTACAATAGATTGAATCTTGTCAGTACACCAGTTCAGATACACGAGATATCTTATGCCAGTTTACAGATGATGAGCACAAAGAGCTCTTGTGTTTGTGAATGAAAAGCCACTAGGGAGAAGGAGGAAAATCTGTCTGTTAAAGAAAATTGGGCCAGAAATCATGATATAAATTTCAAAAGATGGAAAACCACTTAATTTGTTTTCTATGTCATTAAAATAAAATTTTTGTTTTTCTAGCTGTGGCTTTCTTGCTAACAAACACACAGCAAGGAAGAACACAGCGCTGTCAAAATTTCTGAGACTTGTATCCTAGCTCATCCTGTACTTACTTCTGTGAGTGGCAGGCCAGAGAGGCTCTGGAGGAGGGCTCTTGCCATTTTTGCAGCTGAGCCCCCTCCATGCAGCTTCACACCACCCTGGAGCCAGCGGAGCCAAGTGACCACGTCGCAGAGCCAGGGAAACACATTGTCCCTCACCGTTAATAAACTCATACCTCACCTGAGAGACTTCCTTCATGGCCTGGGGACAGCTACCACAGCTCCCAGACCAGCAGTTCCCAGAAGCATTTTCACTTGTTAGTGGAAAAAGAAGGAATTCATAGGAACAGGTAGGAGAGCAAACCTGACAAATTTTAACTGTATTTCACTCTTGCTGTCAGACTGAAAGGGAGGTATGTTATAGTTGGAAAAGGACCAGAAAGCTTGAGAGAATAAGATACAAGCCATCCATCAACAGCAGATATGGAATAACCCGTCCACAAGAGAAGTGATCAGTATAATTTGATTTGTTGTCTGAATGATATGGAAGTATTTCCCCAGATACATTTAATTGTGTAGATATTTTTGCTATCCATACAAACTTGCAATGCTTTCTACAGTTCCACTTACAATCTGCCATTGGTTGCAGCAATGACTTCCACAAGGAAATCATGAGCTGTGTGAAAAAGTATTTCTGTTAACTGCTTGTGAATGCCATTGGGTAACCTTTGCTTATACTTTGAAAAAAAAACAGATGAGTAAAAGGTCAAGATCTGCCTTTTTACACTTACTTTGTATACATTATAGTGTTTCCTCATCTATTTCCTCTGACAGATTTTTAAAGTTCTCTCTTGACAGGCAAATCGGTATTTTCATACAATCTCAACAAAATTAGATTCACATGACAGCCTTCTTAATGCTGACTAACAAGCATGCTAACCATGCTAATGCATTTCAAGCAAGCGCATGTGACTATTTTGTAGTCCAGAAGCATTAAGACAGGGCCACAGATAGCATTATTTGCTATGTCCTGGGCCCATTTTCTTCTTCACAGCCTATAAACACTGTGCCTGTCAAACCCTGGCAGCGTGGCAGCATGGTATCAGGAGTTCTCTACAATGAGCAATTGAATGTCATTTGAAAGTGGCGTATTTTAATTAGCATGATTCTAGACACCACCAGCCATCTTAAAACCGCACAAAGCAGTTGTGACCAAGTTGTATTTGCTCAGTATTAAAAAAAAAGTTTTTCACCAATGTTGTCCTCTACATAAAATTAACATTTTGCTAGATTATTTTTTTTTTAAGTATGAATTTGTTTCAAACAGTCAATGACATTTCTCTGTTGTGTCTACAAATTTATTTTTATTTTTTTGCAGAACTATCCTAGCTGGTTATACTTGTCCTTAGTGTTAATGTAACTATCTTTGTGTACACCCAGTGCTATAAACTGTTTATAAACACAGAAAGGAAGCCAATGGGAGCCTTCACCATTTAGGTCACTGCTGCAGAGTTAAGTCAATGTTATGAACTTCTGAAATTCCCAGCCTCAGAGCAACACAGGGCATGTTTTAATGAGCATCCACAGTAATAACGGAATCTGATCTATGCAAACAAATAATGCTTAATAAAACAATTGCATCATGCATGAGAAACAGCTGTGGCAGCAAATACTCTGTGGCTATTTGTGCAACAAGGAAGGTTTAAGAAAGAAGAATTAGGCACAAAATGTTCAGTAGGTCTCAATTATTTCTTCCTTTTTCTACAGCATAACTCAAATGCTGTAAACCTAAAACCATTTCACAATAGCATCTGGTACATTTCTGTTTGTGGATGACAGCTAAAAAGAGAAGTTAATCTGTACTGTACCAGAGTAATACAGTACTGAGTATTCTTTTTATGCGTGTGTGTACATACGTATACGTATGAACAGTGGATGCCGTGGTTATGAACGCTTTCAATCTATTTTCTTTCAGTACAATCCTAAGCTAAACATATGGACACATATAAACACTATGAAAAGACAAATTGCACAGTAATATCAATCTATGCCAACACTCATTGAAGGCAATGAAGGGGCTTTTTGGAAGTGCTTTATCCCAAAGCAGAGCAGTCTGCAGCAGAGCCAGCACTCAGATTTCACAGGGTGGCTAGGACGGCACACTGTGAGGATCTCCGGTAAAATTAGGGCTTGGCTTCCAACTCTGTAGCACTACGCACCAATGCTTTCAGCAGTGAGTGCCAACAGGTCTTCTAACCCCCTGGCATGGAGAAAACATTTCGGTCTGGAAGAGCTAAGACAGGCTTTAAACGTGCACCGCGTGGAACAAAGTACACAACTGACACCCAGGAAGCCTCAGGGTAGCTGCAGAGCCCAAGAAGCATTTTTATTTTGGTGGCACATTAACGTGGAGTGAGAAGTGCTTTGGTATCTCAGATTTTGACTTGTGGAGACTTTGAACTTTTGGGAGCATAAAGCAATCAACTCAAAAAAAAAAAAAGACATTTCATCAAATTAAATATCACATTCTTCCACCACTATGTGGACTAAATCAACTGCAAATGTTTTCATATGAAGGAGAGATACAGGTATGACCATCTAACCTATTTTAGCTATCTTCTCAACAGTACTGATAACACAATATTGACTAGACTTTTAAGGTGACCACCTGAGATGAACATTAACATCTGTGTCTTTACCTCTTGACAATCGGAGTTATCATTTGTCTACAGTTGTGATCGAAGTCATATAACAACATGCCACAAGCTGCCAGGGACACATTATAATGAAGGACTATTAAAACAAATGTTAAAAAATGTTTTCAGGAAAGTAATTTCCTGCTTAAATGTATATAGTATTTGACTTGGCAAGGAGTTTTCTTTCAAAGTTATTTTAAAAGGAAAATGCAGTTTTTCCATCAAAATGCATTGATACTCCAAGGATGGGAAAATAGTCTCAATTCAGATGAAACAAACATTTTGGTGTGTTGAAATGAACCAACATGCATATATATGTTTGACTTTGGACTCTGCCAATTTCTAGTGACAAGATGTTCTATGGAAGCTGCTTTTTGGATGGCTCATACCTGTGTGTCTCTCCTGCAACCTCACCTCGCCTGACCTGCATTTCCTATATCATATCACACAATCGTTCTCCTGGGGCCCATCAGGAGACACTAAGATTTCCCTTGATTCTGTTTTCACCTAGATTTGCCCACTCTCATTCTTCTTGTTTTTCTGTGCCACAAACTAGGAAAGCTCTCATCGTGACTGGGGTGGGGGTGGGGGGTGTTGGTTTTGGTTTGTTTGTTTTTTTTTGTTTTTTTTTTTACACCATGACCAAACCCATCTTTTCTGTTTCGCACTTTCTATAAATAAATCTAACAATTCCTTCTTCTCAGTGTGCATTAGTTTACCTTTGCTTTCGCAAAGGTAGTGTTTCTCTCCGTATTCCTGATTTAAGCATGTTGTTTCTCCAAATAGCTAACCAACCAAGTAACAAAGGAAGAGCAGAGGTGATACTGCTGGTCTCACAGATGTTGATGAGCTTCTGCTGCATATTCAAGTTCTCCTGTGATCACAGCAAAGGACTGCCAGTCCTAACAACTCATAGTGGTTCCTAAGGATCGAGATGACCCATGGATGAGCCTAGAAAAGGGTTTCAGCATCAAGAATTTTTGGTATGGCATCTTTTGAAGACACTCCATACCCTGTCATTCATTCATTCATTTTCCTTTAGAGATGGATGGGAAGCCAAATGAAGTCCTGGATCTCACATAAGGCATGCAGTCATTCCTTTTGACGTCATTTTTTCTACCATGCAGAAAAAAAACCCCAAAACATGCATTGCCTTCTTACATTGTGGTAATAATATTGGACAGTATGCATGGCTTATTCATTCCTTTTCTGGACAAGCTGTACCTTGCTTGGCAACACAAAGGCAAAGGGAAGTCTGTTCTTGAATTAAGAAATTAGAAATGGGGTAATTTAATCAAGCATCTCATTCAGGAAGAATGTTCCAACAACAAAAGGAATCCTGGAAATGAAAATTTTGAAGATATTTCACAGAGCAACTACCAGTGACTAGTACGGTCTCAGAAAACTGCTGTTGCATTCAGTTAAGGGCTGCCATTTGCTGTTTTTTTCCTCCCACTCATACAGTCAGCAGTACCACTCTATAGCTCCATCACTATAGTACTGATGTATGTAAAGCATGGAAAAAATTAGATGCCAGAAAGAGGAAGCTTGTCTTGAAATCATTTGGTAAATGAGATACCAAGGTAGAACAAAAAAATTCATGTTTCCTTGACCTGTGCTTTGAATAGTATTATACACACTTAATTAAGGAATTTCTCCTCAAATGTCCTCCGAACTTCCTTAGTACAGCACACAGCTTCTATGCCTCAATACCTCTAGACATAGTGGGAGGAAACAAAAAAAATATTGTTACTTCATAAGGTGCAGCTTATCAGTGCTTAAATGAGAGGATAGAAGCTGTAATAGAAGTATTAGTATGTAGCAGGTTATTGCAGCCCTGTATGGAGTAAAATCCATACACTTGTAAAGATAAATTAGGATTAATTTTAAACTTTGGTTTAAGAACTGTGTAAATCTTAAGGTTTCTGGTCTAAATGATTTCATTGAGGCCAATACCCAGGAATGAGCCAGAAAGAAAGAACCGCTGACAGAGCTATGGGCAAAAAGGGAATAATTTTTTTATGTTTTCCATGGCTAAGAAAAACTTCTCATTCCACACAAGACAAAAGAGAATATGTTATAGCTCCACAAGGGATAAACTTTCTAAGACTTGTTGTGGAGAAAAGAGGGGGGAAAATGTCACTCTTCCTGGGAATGGGAAAATTTACTGTGGTTTTCCAACTTTGCTTATAAAAGGCTCATGAATCCCATACATTTTTAGTCTAGTATTGGGGATCAGTAGTCTAACTAAAGCAATGTCTGACTAGGAGCAGTTTAGTACCCACTGCTATAAAGCATCATATTAGTAAAGCTAATTAGAATGTAATTTTGTTTCAGAGAAAAATAAGTGGGGTTTTTAATTTTATTTTAAAGCTTTTAATAAATAACCCCTCACTCTTCCCTTTTAAATATCTCTTTCAAAAATAGTCGTCCTTCTTAATTTGCTTTCCAGAAATTAAAAAAAATAGTTTGATATTGAACAAATAGATTAAATAGGATATTCCTCATAAGTTTCTGTGCTGTTGCAAAACTGCCTGTCTTTTAAAGCAGCACTTTAAGTAATTTAATTCTATGATTCAGAGTATGGATGAATAAGAAAGAAACTACACCAAAATACTCAATAAATCCCATATTTTCTCTCATAGAAAGACTATCATTGGAATGTAAATAAATTAAATACCTGTTTGATAAGCACAAGAAGAGTTTAAAATTCATTAATGCTTAAGGTCTGGACAATTTACATAAAGGCATTTTCCAAAGTTTCACATTACTAGAGCTCTTCCAAACTGGCACATCTTGCTTAGAACAAGGAAGTATTAAAATGAAAGGACCACTTAGTTGGGGGTGAGGGGTGGTGCGGTGGGTGTGCACTAAAAAATAAAAATGGCTTTTCAGGTCCTTGCTAGGACTTGGAAGTTATTACATCTTGCTTCCACTCATGGTTAAGGTTCTCAGACAGACCAACAGGTTGGTGTCCAGTAGCTGGATGACGGATGTCAGTCTTCCCTGATAAGGTAGGAGGAAGAGTTGAATTCCATATGTGTAGGAGGGGCTCAGAGCGGGGAGGGGGGGAGAATGGAGGTATGACCTTACTTTTTGTCATAGTGATGGGAGAATCTTAAGTGCAATCACTTCATTTTGAAAAAAAGAAGAGAGTTTAATATGAACCTTTACATTTTAGTTTGCCCTTTTTATATATGCAAGGCAAGAAGAAAAAAACCCATTGCTCCCCAAAATGCAAAGTCGGCATACATTCACTGAGATTTCAAGATAAGATTCTCTCAGACTGTCTAGAAAAAATAAAAGAATTTTCTAAAACTTTGCTTCACTGCAAAATTGAGTGCTTTGGACTTTGTTAACTCTCTTCATGCTAAGAGAAGGTCCTAGTTTTCACTTGTGAAGGCAAATGCCAGCTAAAGGGCATGAAAGTAGAAAACTGGCTAGTCTCTTCTGTCTATTTGATTTCTCACATTTTTGCTTTTTTCCAGAAAACCCTAATTTCATTTTTTACCTCAAACGAGGTCCAAAGATACAGATCCTCATAGAGGAGGCCCACATAACTCTGAATACACCAAACCCAGACTGATTTTATGTATTTTGCATTTTGAGATATGTCAACATCTAAATTTTAACTACAGTGTATACTTGTTAATCTAAATAGCATTCTAACTCTGTAGTCCCTTAGCCACAAGATGTATTCAAAAATTAAAGCTTTTGAAAATAAAAATAAGGATATTTATCTAAATATTTCTAGCATTGACTTCCATTTCATCCCAGTTGGTGGATTACCTCCAGCAGTTCTGCAGGATGTTTTGCAATCTGGATGGAAGTTCATAGTACTCCTCAACTGAAGGGGTAACATCACTGCATTAATGACTTTCCTCATTATCAAAGAATTTCTTCAGGGTCCTGGTTGCTGTGAACCTGTGCCATGTCTGTGTAAACATGATAAATTCATCCAGTCCATTCAAAGGACAAACATTCAAACTAAGCTGCATTTACCCTGTTGGTCATCATCACCACCTTCCTTAGTCACTTTTCCCCCCTGAGAACTCTGGTTTTTTTCAGATTTAAAAGGTACCATTTTAAAAGCAATACTACCTGATACATTATGCTGCAGTTCAGCTTCATTTTTTCAGTGTCTACTGACAATTCCTGTGATTTTCATATTTATGACTAGAGCAACACTGTGAAGAATATAGGCAAGGGCAGGATACCCACCTAAGTCGCAATTATGATGTTTAAGATGAAAGTAAAATTCAGAGGTCAATATATTCCAGGTGAAAGAGGATAATTTCCATCATGGATTCTAGAATAGGAATATTACACCTTGCTGGTCAAGTACTACATTGGTTAAACACATCTAGTGCATCAAGTAGGAAATATGTACCTGGAGAACAGTAAGTGGGGTACAGATATGTAAAAAAAACCACATGGAAAAATGAATTAGACTACTCTGGAACAAGGAACAAACTGTAGAATAGAAAAACATTTTGAAAAGCAGATTGCAGACCAAGACAAACTGAAAGCAGAGTAAACCACAATATGGGTTTACCAAGAATTAGCCTGATCACTTTCTAATAGCTGCCAGCATAAGCAGCACTTTTCACCACTCTCTCTGAGCAACGGTTCACTCTGCCTTGCACTGGCACTGAAGCTCCTCTGATCAATTAGTAAAGCAGTGCAGCTCACTTAAATGGCACATTACTCCTTTTCTAGGGAGTGTGGAAAAACAAAAATGCAGCTTTCTGAATTTAGCAAACTGAGTCAGCTGGTCTTTCAGCCAGATACACCAGAGCTGAAGTAAGCAGTGAGTTTGCAACTGCAAAAGTAAAGCAAAGCAGGATGTCACCATTCTGTAGCCACAAACCTGAGATAAAACAACTGATTTCTGTGAGGGGGGAAAAAAAAAAAAAAAAGCAGCAGAATAGATCTAATCTTGCTGGGTTTCAAGAAAACATTTGATATGCAAAATTAGTTCAAAGGAAAAATAGCACAAGAGTTAACAGGCAGATAACGAACAGGCAAGTGAGGAGACAGCAAAGGTTGCAATTTAGCTCGCTGGGCAGGTTTCAAAAGCGCAAACAGGTAGGGAAGCGAGGTATCTTTTCATCTCTGCATGCACAGTTCTTCAGGCTGTTCTTACAATGGTGGTTGTTACTTTGCCTGAGGCAAGTCTCCAGGTGACAAGGGAGGAGCTGCTCATAAAGGCAATTGGCAAACCAGGAAGATGCACAGCATTTCTCTAGGCCAGGACAATGCTTCTGTAGCTGGTACAGGAGCTGGGGGAAAAGAGTAAGTGTTCAGGGAGTCCCTGAGAGACCAAATTTGTCTTTAAATTCATAGGCTAAAAGAAGGGTCCTGACTAGCTTACAGGTCCTTTTCTATAATGCTATGCTTATGCACTCTGAAACATCTTAATCTGATTTAAGCCGTTTACCCCAAGAGAACTCAACCTTAATAAACTTTGAGTACATTACTACGTCTGTTCTATTGATTTTTTTCTTTTCTTTACCTCCCATACCCTACCATACGTGTCTACTGTGCAACATGTGATGTTTAACTCCTATGTGGCTGAAAATTTGTAGGCAGAGCGTAGAAGCAAAGTCACCAAAAAAAAAAAAAAAAAAAAGAAAGATCAGAGAGACTGAGATGTCTCTCTCCCATAGAGCTGTACAGTATAACCAGGTTTCTTAAGAGCAAGTCCAGTACAACCGTGAGCAGAGTCCTTCCACAACACTGAAGTTTGTTAACTCATATGGTTCTTGACTGCAAAGAAAAATCTCTCAGATGACCATCCAGGTGTAGGAGGAGAAGTTAGTGAGGTTTTTTCACTAGCTGTGTTGATGCTGAATTTGGCACCAGTAGCATCACTTCAAAGCATGCAGTCCAGTTACTCCTGAGAGCACAAACACACCCCCAACTGGGAGTTCATCTCTATTTCTGTCAGTGCTCCTCCAGATGTGGAGGCCCAGGCTTTGGAGAGGCCCTTTGCCTTTGCTTGTGCTGCCACTATCTTATGAACACATGCATCCAAAGATGCTTCTCTTGAAGTAAGTGACTGTATTCATCTCCCTGTAGAGCTCAAGTGCTGAGCAACAACACAGGAGGTGTGAAGTGACAAGGGAAGGGCAGTGGATGGAGGATCAGAAATAAGACTGCTCAGTGATGTCAGCTTCTTAGTAGAAAGCTAAAGGCAAAGTAGAAAAAAAATCCTGGTTGGCAAAGCCAAATAACTTCATCTCAAGACAGGTAGCCTATAAATGCAGGGAACTTTAGGGCAAACTAACCACTGTTAACACCTTATCAATGAAGCCTTTACATTGTAGGCAGCTTTTGTTAGGAAGAGAACTGTAGTGCCTTGCCAAGCAGAGACAAGAAGGCAACAGAGGAATACATAGAGATAAGTATCCAGATGACAGATGATTATATGAACTAAAGGCTAGATCCTTAACTGGAGGAAAGCAGCAAAACAATGACAGACTAGCCTAGAGACTTTAACCTTCTGGTTCCCAAAACAGGGGATTGCAATATGAAGCCACAGTGTTGCCATGGGCCTTAAAAACAATTCTGTTGTGGGGTTTGAGGCACAGAGCGGAGTCATGAGCCCAATAACACTGCTGGCAAAAAGGTCAAAGGCACAGTAAGGAGGATCAGCTGGAGAAATGTTTAAAAATCCTACCTATACATAACACCAAAAATTAATTTTCTCACCAAGAAGTGAGTTTCTCAAACTATGTTTGAGTTGCAGCCTGGGTGGAAACAAGGTGCACATGTAGCTTGATTGAAAAGTCTCAAAGTAGGCAGACATCATCGGCCCAACACATTCTAACATAACACATTCTAACATAAAATAGAGGCTTTGGTTACAGATCATACAGCTGAACACTTTTGCATTACTTCAAGGGCGAACACTAACATGGTCTGTTCCATATATCAGGCAGCATGCTGCAGCATTTTGTTCTGGATTAAATTATTTTTGTTGCCAAAGTAAATGAAATCTAGTAAAGTCCAAAAAAGTCAGAACTATAATTTTGTTCAAAATTGTTAAATGGCATAAGAAAAAAAGTGTCATTCATGACTAACACTGTTGTTTCCATGTTATTTCTAGAGGTTCAGGCATCAGTCTTGACTTTCGGTCAAGAGAAAGTTGTCATGCAGGATGTAGTATTATTTAGAGCTTAAATACCCTTAAAAAAGATTTTACAGGGAATCTCAGATTTTCATATCTGAAGATCTATCTTTAAATGCAATAAAGTCTTTTTTTATCCAGCCAAGTACCATAAATATTCAAAACTCTCAGTTTGAACATTGTACGTAATTGACGTTAGAGAAATCTGTTTCCACTGGCATGACATCAGAGACTGTCAGATTGGGAAATCAGGAGGATGAGCTTCACAGTTGCCAACTTGTGCTGTTAATCTGTGTTGAAATTTTTTTCTTAACAATACTGTCATGATCTCTAGGAAGAGAGAGAAAGGCTGTTGGCCCGCATCTGGCTACTACCTAAGAACAGACAGCTATTGTTAAAGCTTTTTTTCATTGTTTATAATCCTGTTTCACACATTCTGCTTTAGGGTCATCAGTTAGGCCACAAGATTGTGGCAATAGGCACACTGCCAGTTGTGCATAGGAGTATGAGTGTATAATTTCCATCACTTCTCATCAAGGAGAAAAATTAAGGGAAGTTAGATGTTCTCTAAAGACATTTCTTTTGAGTCAGCTTAGTGACGCTCCTCATCGCTGTTTCTTCTGTATTTATAACTAATGTAGCAACAGAGTATTTCCATTAAATTAGCCAAACCCCAGGAAAACTGAACCACTGGTCCCTGTAATTTTCATGAGTAGCACCTGTAATACCAGCACTGCAGGTGAAGATGGGCACACCAAGCAGAACACATACAGTGTACGTGTCCCCAGCCCCACAGCTCACTCCCCCAAGGAGTCCAACTCTTTTCTTCTTCTCTTCCTTGTTGCCTCCCACTAACCTCTGGGCACTGCAGTATTTCCATCACAGGTCGCACCACGATGCCAGTCCTCCTGTCCCCTTTCCCAGCATGGCCCAGCCTCTCACAGGTACACAAGGAACTGGACGGTTTTCTCTGATTTGCCTGCAGCCCAGGGAAGCAGAGAGCAGGCAGAGGCATGCCCCATCATGGCAAGGGCCAGAGTATCTCAGAGGAGATGCATTACTAACCCCTGGAATCTTCCTCTCCTGAGACCTGGGAGAAAGAGCCAGATAAAGTAGCTTACCTGAGGAATATAGGAAGTTATGAATATATTTTTTAAAATAAAAAGCTTTTCTAGTAAGCACCTGCTTACTCCCTAGCAGAAGCCAGACACTATAACCTCTTGAATCAATGCCCATGTAACCACTTTTTGAGCCCCCAAAACCTTGGCACTGTTCACACATTACAGGTATAGCTTGGGTACAAAAAGTTTTGCAAGCCAGTGATGCAGAATGAATTCTGTTTGTGAGAGCAGGCTAATACAGCCCAACCAGATGTGGTTGGAGGACAGAAAGCCTGCAGAGCAGGAGACCTTCAACACACCTGCCTGTCTGACCTTGCTGCAATAGCATATCAGGACCACAGCAGGTATTTACTCACAGTGGCTTGAACTCTTCCAACTCCAGAACAAGCAGAAGATGACTTAGTTGTTTTGCCTCACAGCCTGATCAGGTAGTCACACTTGGAGCACCATGCTGCTAAGCAAAATGAGCAAGGACAGACAACTAATTTAATACAGACCATTTCAACCACTGAGCTGAGAGACAATAAATAAGTGGGCCCTGAAAACAGTATTGATTTTTCTATACGCTAAGTACAATTGATGAAAAAAGCCCAGCTATATTTAAGTCTGTTTTAAATAATGTACTCCAAACATTATTATTATAAAATACTTGCTCATAGCTGTAATGTTTATTTGAAGTACTTCTTTTAAGCTTCTCCAAAACACTCAGTGCAAACAGAAAAATCCCTTGAAGACTATCAGAAGTCAAGCTTTGTCTTTTGTACTGTCATAAAATAAATCTTTCAACATCATTAGATGGTATAGCCCCCCCCCCACTCCAAGCATTAAAATAATAAAAATCCACAGGATCCAAATCTACCTACAGGAATTTTTGTACCTACTACGCTGTGCAGTCAACCCTATATACAGCACAACAGCTGCGTAAGGAAAGACAGCAACATTACCCAGCACGAGCACCAGGCAAGAAAAATACTTTGCCCAAACATTGCTGAAAAGGGAAGGAAAGAAACAGAACAAAAGACCAGCCAAAAAATCCCCATACCCAGAAATATTTGCTACTCCCTGTAACAGGAATTTAGGTTGATCGCCAGCCTCGGACTACTACTTTAACTAACAGTCCTCCTAATTAGCTGAATTTTCACCAAACCAACCAAAAACTTCAGGCAGCCTGAAAAAAAAAACAACAAACCCAAAACCTACTGTTTATATCAACTGTGAGCAAGAACAACCTCAAAGGACAACACACACCCCTCTACCTTTGCTTAGACAAGACCACCTACAACACCTACTTCCCCCTCACTGACCTCCAAGCTCCTCAACTTGCTCTCAGTTGTTATTTAAGTCTTTCAGCTGGGGCTTCTGCCTGGCAACTGACTCTTCACACCTGCATGCTGCTTTCCACATTATTAAGAGGCCACACTATTTTCATTGACTACTTACTCAACATGAGTGAAAATGTCAGAATATGGCCTAAAACAAACATAGAGTAACTGAGTACTTACTCCTCATCTTGTTTACTAATGCTTATTGCGATGATTTCAGTTACATATTCATGAAATTTTAGGCTGTGATAGTACATGCATTGTACTAACTAGTACATAAAGACATAAAATGAAAACATCTTTACTGAAAAAAAAAAAAAAAAGAAAAAGAAGAAACAACAACAACAAAGACAGCTGAAAAATCTTTGTCCTGGTTGGCACACTATCAGTGCCAAATTTCAAAGCATCAAGAATTGCTTAAATTCCCAGCTGTTACAGCAGAAAAGCACATGAGACAAGCAGGAGATTAATAAAAGTTAGAAGACAAGAACATAAAAGAGAAAATGCAAAGTCAGAATGTGGTATGTGCCAATATGAACAAAATTAGAGTAATAATTTGGATAGGTTATAGGCCAGAGATAAAAGCCCGATAAAATCCCAGAAAAACAGATTACTGAGAAAGCTATTTGAGATTAAAAAGCAACATAAATCAAAACTGGGTGAATGACATTTGGATAATATTATTGGACCGATTAAATTAACTTTTAGTTAGTAGAATAGTGTGGTAAGAAAAAGAGATAAAATAACTATAAAGTATTTGTACAGCTATAAACAAAACAACTGATGAGCCTGATGTGAAATTCCTCCTTTATGTGTTTATCATCACTATAATGCTAAATTTTTAAAATACTATTATTTAAGACACTGTTCAGTTTGATGGTCAATGCTGATGTGATGGCCTAGGTCAATGTTGAAATTATTTGCCTAAGACAGTTCAGCTGAATATTGAATTCATTTACTCTAGAATTGCTTTGCGTGAAATACCAGGATACTCCCAGTCATATTTCTTAGCAGTCAGGTTTGCAAGAAGTGTTGCTTTTAAATTAATTGTAGAGAATATGAATAATCAGCAAATTTGGCTCTAATAAATGTAAATATTTTCATCCCAAACCATTTTCATTTATTTGTATTAAAACAGTACCACATGACTTACCAATTCAAACAATGCTAACCACATATTTCAGATGCTGAATATGAAATTACTATAACTGGGTTTTGACTCTTCAGTAGCCTATGAATTATTTGCAAATTATTTTCAAAGAATAAATATAATAAAACTAATTGTAGAGTGTTCAGATATATTTCACAAGCATAAAAAAGATGTCTAATTTGTCGTTATCAATTATTTCCTCCAACTTTTTCTGTCAGCTTTATTTAACATGAAGCAGTAATAGTAGTAAGAATGAGATTTGTAATATTGTTTTTTTCCCGTGCAGATCAGACCGATGTCAAAACGCTATAGCTTTCCATTCACCTATGATCCGATTCTTTGATATGGTGGCAAAAGATCGGAATAATGCTGGCAGTTAATGACCTCTGTGATACATAATTTAGGCATAACTTGAGTGATCTCTTACTCCAGCCTAGAGAGAATAGATACCTAAGTCATAGCTGGGGACCAACAACTGACCACGCCAGTAGGCAGCCTAGCAAGAAAGTTCACGTTTCAGTGTTAAGAAAAAGGACTGTAGTGGGAGATTTTCCTAAAAATGTCACAGGAGATACGAGATTCTTATGACATAGTTCACCTGTCCTGATATTTCTATGCTTATCGTCAATGTATGATGACTTCTTTATTGTGATTAGGTTTTAAACTTATGTGCATTGAGGACTAGTATTGTGGCTATTTTTACTTTTATTAATAGTTTTTGAGATTCTTAAAGAATTTTGGTTCCGTTTCAAATAATGAAAGAGAGCAGGTTTCTGCCTGGAGGGATATTGGGTCTTCAGATCAGACTTGTGAGGTCCAGTGCAGACTGGAGGTCATGTGAGCGGTCCTCCCATGGTCAATGGGGAAGCTCAGTGTCAGCTCCTTGCACTCAGGCAAGCAGAGGGACTGTGCTGCTGGCAACACTTCTCCAGACGGGTGGGATGGGCAAGGCAGGAGGTGAGCCCACATCTGCTTTCCTCTGTGCACCCATTTTGGGCTGCTGCCCTGCTCTGGTCTATCTATTTATCTGTCTATCTGCAAATATATGATTAATAAATAGGAGGTAAGTGGGTGACGGTTTTGACCGTGAAACAGTTTTGGCATTGTGGTTCCTCCTTGACAGCAGCTCTCAACACAACAATATTTATGGTGTTAAGGAACCATGGACATTCATCCTTTTAGGGGAAGGGTAATGGGTACAAAGCTGAAGACAACTGCTTATTGAGCTGATGCACAGTATGCAGATATCTCACACTGAGTTGCTATTTGCTGCCAAGTGCGAAGACTTCAAGGATTATATAATAGAAGGAGTTAGAGTATGGTAGCTCTGAATATAAGAGTATTTTGGGGTTTTGTCCTGGTTTCAGATGGGATAGAGTTAATTTTCTTCCTAGTAGTAGGTATGGTGCTGTGTTTTTGATCTAGGATGAGAATAATGTAGATAACAGACTAATGTTTTGGTTGTTGCTAGGCAATGTTTACACTAAGTCAAGGACTTTTTGGCCTTTCGTACTGCCCTGCCAGTGAGGAGGCTGGGGGTACACAAGAAGCTGGAAGGGGACATGGCCAGGACAGCTGATCCAAACTGGCCAAAGGGATATTCCATACCATATGACGTCATGCTCAGTATATAACTTGAGGGAAGCTGGCCATGGGATTAGACTGTGGCTTGGAAATTAGCTGGGTATCGCTGCTCTGTGGGTGGTGAACAATTGTACTGGACATCACTTCTTTTGTATATTCTATTATTAGTATTATTATTATTAGTTTTCCTTTTCTGTCCTATTAAACTATCTTTATCTCAACCCATGAGTTTTACCTTTCTCTGATTCTCTCCCCCATCCCACTGCATAGAGGAAGTGAGCAAACAGCTGTGTGGTTGTTTTAGCTTCCTGCTGGGTTAAACCACAACAATTTTACAGGAAGCATTTTCATCAACTAGCTATTAATGTTTAAATACAGTAATTGGAAAAATAAATTCTCTTAGCTGATCTCCATTCATCTGGCTTTTTTCTTCATGAAATAGTTCTTTTTGAATCCCATTAATTCACAGGAACAACTGCACTGAGTTGTTATGACAACTGGAATTTAAAAAAAAAATAAAAATTAATTTTTCTGCAAAGTGTTATTAAGACCAGGTAAGGATGGCCTTCAATAATAATAGCTCCTTATTGTTTGGAGAGGATATTCTATCTCAAACTTTAATGCTGGGCTTTGCCTAAGCCAACAGTTTTTTGTTAGTATATCAACAAACTTTAGAACAAATGGAAAAGAAATTATTTCAATTTTGCTATAAATTCTTAAATTAGACTTTCTAGCCAGCAGCATTGTCTTTTAATATCAGGGATTCTATACTTCATGCCTAGGTGATTTGTAGTGTGCCTAGTATAAATCTAGAGCAAGCCTGCTGATTTCACTGTTAGTGTAAATGCATAAATGAGAAAAAAACAAACAAGCTCCTAATATTTAAAGGAAGATTATTATCCTGTAGTGTAAAAAAGCTGACCAGTCCTTGACCTATTCTAGAGTGATGTCTGCTGTATCCATCTACTGACATTGGACTCCAAGCAATATTCTCTTACGAACTACTAGAATAAAATGAGAACAGAAATGTAATCACAATTAATAGCGCACTTAACAGTGCACTTAACATAGCAAAAAAATTTTGTAAATTTTAATTTTGTGGGACGTCGGTGCCTGCCAAGAGACAGTAACTCTCTTCAGAAGTGATAGTTCTTACTGTAACGTTTCTATGCCAGTGGACATGCCACCAGAGAGGACACAACTTACCTCTCAGATCCAGGCTGATGTCTCAGTTCTGCTGTGTGGTCTCACAAACATGCTCCCTGGCAAAAAGAAGGTGAAGTTTCAGACTGCATGATAATCCTAGGTTGATGCACTCATGTTCCCTGCCTCTTGTTTCTGCCATATTGTAACAACAGACTATGCCAGCAATGGGATCATGAAATAGATTGTGTGAAACTTAAAATGCATAATTTTTTTGACATTTTTAAAAGTGGGACTGATATTTTTATTAGCCTGCAGTGTTAATGTTAGAAGAGTATGACAGAAAGAACCAACCTCCAATGACCAGAGAAGTGTCTTGAGAGCCTTGTCTCTCTGTGAATAAATGAGAGAAGCAGGCACCTTCAAATAGCAATTATGAATGCTACATTTTACACCTGAGGCTTCAATCAAGTGCTCAAAATCATCTCTTAAAAGCACTGATTTCCTTTCAAGAGAGAAAGTGTTATGGGATATGTCTACACTGACATTTGGGATTAGGCCTGAAGATCTCCCTCAGCCTATTTGCATGACCAGTATTAGCTCCACAGAGTGACAAAGATCTTCCAGACACAGGAATCCACATTCAGATGGGGAATGTTTTTCCATCTTGCTTTGCAAATGACGATGGTAAACAATGGAGAGAAATGCTTCAAATCAGTGAAGATACAGGTTCTCACATAATTAGGAAAAAGGATGACATTGTGCCTTCTCCACCTTGGAATACTCTGATATAGGTTCCCGCTAGCTTTCTCAGATGTACTATGTAACTTCAACATCTCAGGTTTTTAATTCTTTTCCTTCCCCACAGGCTGAATAATTTAGCTTCTGGGTTTTGGTTTTTTTTACTTTTCTTTTTTTTTCATCTTCTGAAACATTGGAGACTAACCACAGCTGGAAATAGGCTGTAGGTTCATGTCCTGATGCTCTTACTGACGTTAGATCCCATCAGATCTTGGGATTAAAGCAATTAGCACTTTGGGTGGAAGAAAATACTGTCTCCCTGAGGTCAGATAGGTGGAGACTACTGCTTTTCTCTTTTGGCCTCCTTTGTAGCAGGGATTTGACTTCCCTCTTAGCGTCATCTGGAAGGTTTCTTTAGTAAAACATTTACTGGTAAGGCTCTTAATCCTGCCTCGTCACCTTCTGTGGCAAATTATAGTTGTGGATTTTAGTCTTTTACTTCAGGGCTAATGTTTCCTATAGGCTGCTGATGAATATTTTGAAGTCTATGATGTTGGGGCTGTGTCACATAGAAGAGAATCCTTCTAAAGTAGACTTTACTGAAGTTATTTCTCCCCATTCCAGGGATGTGAACTCAGTGACCTGCAAGGCTCTGTCCAGTCCAGTGCTCATATCTCCCTGCTGGTGGTAGAAAAATGTTGAATATCACTCCGGGTTAGTATTTTATCATTGGAAATGCTTATGAATTGTGATGTTCAACTGAGTTCACAGTTGAACATCAGGCTGCCCTGAATATTTTTGATCGGGACTTCAACTTTGAGGGACTCAGCTTAATTTCAAGGTTTAGATACTTATTCTAAATTGCTAGAAATGGAACCTGGAAATAACTGAAATTTAATACTTTGACATAAAGAAACTATTAACTTCATGCTGGTGTAGGGAATAAGTCTGCATAAATGATCACTCTTACATTTAATTTCATTTCAATCAATGAATGTTCAGTAATTAAGTTTATGCACTTGAGAAGGAAGCCTGACATAAGGTAACCAGATTGCTGCAATAGAAATGACTCCAGGTCTGGTCCAACTCTAGTTAAAATCAGCAGAAACTTTCCAAATTGGAGTTGGATGAGACCACAGTAGTATAAATCTTGACTGAAGTCAATGGACTTGTTTTGGATTCATAGAGTTAAAAGTGAAGCTAGAATTTTGTCCTCAGTATTTAACAGCCACAGTAGAAGGCAAGCACTGATGTTTCACCTTAGGTGGAGTTTTTCTCTGTAACAGTGATTAACAGATATCCTGCTTAGTCACTGAAGGACCTCATCATTGGTGCAAGCACACTTCCCTCAGTGCTTGCTTAGGCAGTCAGCGTGGCAGTGACTAATTTCCTTTGTGAGTCTGGGTCTCGCTGCTGTCAGCAAGGAACTGTGGAAAAGCAGCAAAATTACAGAAGGTAAATTTTGTACAGATAACAAGTAATAAATGCAAAAGGTTGAATTCCATAGAAAGCAGTCACGTGGGGAAGCTCTGGACAGTCCCACTTTACATAGGAAGAACATTATATTAAAAAAAAAAACAAAAAAACAACAAAAAAACCAAACCCCAAACCTCAGAAAAAAACAAACCCAAAACTGTATGGGAGAAAATTTATTACACATTTTTAAGCAGGAAGTAATAAAGTAAACAATATAAATAGAGCAGATAAGCAAAGAACAGTCTCAGACTAACCACGGCACTTTAGTAAATCCCATTAGACAACTATTTTCACCTTTAAGTAACTGAGTATTTTAAAAGCCTGGGCCTCAAGCACTCAAGTTTTATTGAAAGTGACTGGGACGTGGGCTTTTAGATTACTCAGGATTTCTCAGAAATTCCACTCATCATGCTTACCTTTGGAAAACTTTTAAAGGTTTGCATGAAGTCCTATAAATCAAGGAAAACTCAGACTAACTAATGTGGAACTTCAGCACACAGCAAGAGAAATTGTATTAGGTGTCTCCAAAGGAAGAGACTTAGAGGAAAAGCTTAACATATAAATGCTCTCAAAAACCTCTTAAGACATATATTTAACTGTGATGTTACAATTAAACTCATGAAACTTAGCTTTATGCCTGTAAACAGCATGTTCAGCACTCAAGCATGAGAGGAGAAAGGCAAGTCAGCGCACTGTTTTGATTTTCTCTGGCATTCTTGAAAGTAGGGTGTTTCAGACCCAGCTTCATTCTTCCTAACTCTGGAAACATAATGGGCTGCCTCCACAAGCAATCTTGTCTCTATAGTTTCTCCTTAACATTAACAGAGAGAGGATTAATTGCATGTCTCCATCTTTTCCATTTGCTGTACAAGCAAATTGCTATGTACCATAGCTGCCCCATGCTCCTGTGATAAGTTCTGCAAATAAGTGCCTTCAAGTATGTTGGATGAGTTTATGCTGAAGATAAATATATAAAGAAATATATTATATCATAACAACTACCATCTGGAAGTTATCATTCTAGGAATTTCACTCTATTCCATTTATTTGACACAGCAAATTTAAGCATAATACACTGCTTTGCTCATATAATTAATACTTTACTAGAAGACCTAAAAATCTCTCTCTCAATCAAGTGGAAAAACTCAGAAATTTGGAAGTTCCACTGTAAGACCCAACAAAAGGGACTTTTGTAAGGAACACAGACATGTTCATATCTTGTTTGAAACGAAATACACTACAATAATGAATTTCAAATGTTGAATTTAACAGGCATTAGTATAAACTTATCTACTAATAGTTAGTATCTACTATTAACTTACTTTTCACTTATTTAGCTACTGAAATATTTTCCTCTGGGTTGGGTGTAATTGCTCTTTTAAGACCTAGTTATTATCCAGCACCTTTTATACACTACCTATTCAACAGTGACATTGAAATTTCTGTAAGTTTTCATTAAAACACCTGAATACGGCCTTGCACATGGTTTCCTATTCGGATAACATTTTCAGTCATCACCAGCTTTCTGTGGCTGAGTGGTTGATGTTCCTTCAGTGTCCTACTGATCAAATGTCCATGACAATCATACTTTGCCAATTTTTGTAATTTCCTGTCTTATGTTCATAAATGTGGTATGTATGATACAACAAAGATCATAAGCTACAATTAGTATTTTTTTATTCAGGGCATGCATCCGCTCCCAAGGACATGACATTTTCAGAGAAAACAGTCTGAACCTGAGACAGTCTCTGGGTTACAATGTATTGGTCGTAGGAGCTCTTAGCCTCTGCATGCCACTCTGTTGTTTATTCCACATACGCAATCTTTCTAAATAGAAAGTTTGTTAGAATTAAACTTTAAGCAATTTAGATGCAAGGAAACTACGTGAGTGCTGTAAAGCTCAGGTTGCAGGAACAAAAATCATAAGGCTGACGTAGATGCCAGGCATTTATTATACACCACAGGCAGAGATATCACGACCTTCCACAGGGGTTCATGGCTGCTAACATTCTAAGTCCTAGTACACTTAGCCAGCCTGCTGGAAGTCCTGAAGAAAGAATCTATTTTAGAAAACGTTTCCTGCCTGGACCTAGTGCTTATCTGATAGTTGCAGCTCGTTGTCTTTAAGACACTGGGATTCAGTGTCATGGCAGGGTTTAGATGTCATTTCTCTTAATACTCCACTAGCAGAAGTGTTGCCTAAATTGCAAAAGTGTCAGGAATACATGACCAAAAAAAGCAATTTCCCCAGTTGAGTCCCTAAATTAAGGGACTAAATGAACATGCACCACCCCTTTTGAGGGGCTGGGTCATTGTGCAGACTAGAATGCAAGATTCAGGGACCCAGGAGATCAGGAAGAAGAGAGTTTGACTGTATCCTGGCAGGTGATATCCTCAGGATACTTTCAGAAGCTCACACTCTCTGGATGTGCACCACTGTTTCTTCTCAGTGCCACAAATATTGACACCTAGAGATTTCTTGCACTTCTATGTACAGAATTCTTGATTTCCCCCTAGAGGGCACTTCAGGATGTATCTGAACTATAGTCTCTGTAATGACTGCAGCTCATTTAGACCTCTCCAAATGGCTTCAAATTTGCTGGCTCAGATAACGGTGAGAGCAGAGCTACAGCAGCAGTAGGTAATTCTGTGTGGGTTGTAAAAATGATCCAGGGAGAAAGGCAGATAATAAGGAAGTTAGTCTAGTCTAAACCAAGATTTATCAGCATTTGACCCACTAGCCCAAAGAACAGGTTCCCTTAGGGTTGACCACAGTTGAGGTCAATCCTAGAAATCTGCATGTGGTCTGGGATATCTCCTGATCTTCCAGGTGTTACCCCTACAGATATGCCTAATCTGACACTCTTGTCAGGACAGTAAGGAGGACAGTAAGTTCCCCTGTACTTCTTCCAAGACTTAGATAATAAGACTCTGAAGTTAGGTAGATAAAAAGCAAATTTGGAAGAATATAATTAAAAACAGGCAGCAGAACTCCTGGAGCCCAGAAGGATCACACTTATAAATATGTGCAGATGTGGCCTGGGAGACAGCATTTCAGAGAGATAGAGATATCGTAATTTGGTAAAACTGCAGAACGAAGAATACAGGACCTGCTACATTAATTGAAATGAGAAGTCCTGTTTTGCTCATCTGGAGAAAGCTGAAGAGTTCTTGACAAGAATAGAAAAAAAAAAAAAGATATGACTAGAAATACGTCTTTTACTTTTTTCTCAAATTTTTATCAAATTGGCATAATTTATAGAGGAATGATATCCATGCTTTATGTATAAAATGACAGGAGAAATTATATCATTTTATCAGGGTATACAACACATATCCATTGAGCACTACACAACACCTAATGTAAATGGGAAGTTGGGACATCACACTACCAAAGACACTTCAGACCACTTCCTCAACCTGGAAAAGATATATTAAATCACAGTTGATTTATGTCAGCTGAAGAGTCAGCCCTTTGGAAGGGAAGAGAACAACAGGGTAATTAATGGCCACAGCTGTGGGATCCATGTATTAATTGATGATACCTTTCACACAACAAGAATTTTTCATTTTGGATGTTCTCATACTGGTGCTCTTTAATTAATTAGAAAATGGAGAGATGGAATCTTCTGGTTTGTTATCAGCAAAATTAATTCAGAAAGTAATTTGCCTCTTTTTTTTATATTTTTTTTTTTTTTTCTGAGGCCCTCCTCTTGCAAATTTATTTCTAAGACTGGTGGAACTACAGGTGGAATTTTCAATGCTCTGTCCACTGCAGATGGTTTCTAATATACATCAGAAAACAAACTTGTAGAAAATGCAAGGTCATGTATGTTTGTAATTCAAGATGTTCAAGCATTTTCAGTTGCTAAATAATTATCTACCTTGGAAGAATTTGTGAATTGTTGGAAGTTGTTGCTTGATTGGATAATTGACTATTACTATTTAATTTTAATGTATTCACACTGGAAGCAATCAAATATACTTCAGGTAGGGGGGTGGAAGGAAGGCAGGAAAGAAGAATAAGAAAAAAAGAAAAAATCCAAACCTACCACAAAGTGTTTAGTTTTAATATTCCACACAAGACTACTGCTTATGGGAGCTAAAAATAGTACATGGCCATATTATTAAGAATTGTATCATAATGTTTTGGCACCAAAGAGCATACTTAACCTTGCCTGGACAACTTTAGCTTGTAATTTCTTGACTTTGGAGTATCTTACTTTTACGTACGCATAGGAATGATGTGAATATGGAAGGCTGAAGATAGTGCCGTCTCCATGCCTGTTCTGACCAGTAAAACAAATAAAAAACAATATAATGCAATTATGTCTTTCCCCTGTGAGCTCCCCTTTTGAAAGTCCTGTAAGGCTGTGTGTGATATAACATATCCATGGAAAACCTCAGCCCTTGGGCATCTCGCCTGAACTGGTCAGCAGGGATAATGAGGATGAGTAAATAAATATCTTCCACTCCTTACTTTATAATGCAACAATACCTTAGCTTATAGGCACTCGTGTGTTCGAAACACTGTAAGGAAGTTTTGCTGGGTAATGGAAATGTCTTATTTTCTCTTTACCACTGGGAAAATTTTGATGAGACAGATGAGGGGACTGGCTCAGGTAACTGAGTAAGTCAGTAGTACAAGCAGAAATGGAAAACAAATCCTAGTATACTTCTATATTTGCAAAGTCATCTTTGCTTATCTAAATAATTATACATACATTTAAATAACCAGGATACTTTTTCTTTTCTTTCCAGTGTGAATTGTGGTCTTTTCTGTAACTTTGTTTAAATAAAATGATAGAGTTCTTCGTATGCTAAGAAATATCTAAAATAACAGGTTGGGGTCAATTTGATAGTACAATGTATCTACTATTGTGATCAGTCTTTGCATCTATATATATATCTGAGTATCCATCATTCCAAAAATTCCCTTTTGTCTTTTCGTATCAGAATTTTTATGAAACCGTATTTGTGCTTTATGGTATGCATAACATGTCACAGTAATGCAATTTAACATTAATAAAGATAAGGACTTTATATATATATACATGTGAATAACAAGTTATTTTTACCATTACTATTCAATGCCTTGGACCTCATCACTGTTCCCCCACCCCGCCTTCAAAAAAGATACCCTTGAAAGCATCTTTTAACAACATGGAACAAGGAACTTGTAAAAGGAATCTAAAATAAAGATATTCAGAATAAAGCTCTATTATATGCAGATGATGTACTTCTGTTGATAAAAGACCTTGAAGAATCTATGACTTTATCAAAGTTGCTGAAAGAATTCAGTTGTATTTTATGATAATACGTTAACCAATTATAATCAAAAGCCTTTCCTTTTTAATTTTCTTTTTGTTAGCTGTCCTAAGTGAGAAATGGGTATGTCAGCTAAAAATATATGAAGTCATAGAAACAAAATGAAAGTTAACTTGATAGTTTAAAATTAATGTGGTACCATGATAAAAATATAGAAACATCAGAAGGAATATTTTGAACTTTTATGAAAGAGTAAACTTAGTCTGACAAATCAACTGAGCTAAGGGTTTTTTTTGGCCAGGATGATATTAATTCATTGCAATGTGTGAATAAGAATTACACAACAACTGTAAAAAGAACCCAACACTGAGCTTATTTAAGCATTAGTACACTAGGTATTGCCAGAGACATGGCTCAATAGGAGTAGAATTTTAAAGTTAATTCATGTACAAAAAGATTATAGACTGATCACAACAATGAAATGAAGAACGACATATTAAGAAACAGAAAAGAGGTGAAAGTATCTTTCTGTATTGCAAACGGCAGTTTCGTGCTGAGATCAGTTAGACTGAGTTTGCAGTTCTATTGTATTTTCTAATCTATTATTTATTTGGGATTCATTTTGCAGTGTTCAGTTCCTCTACCCCTTGGGCTTCCCCCATCTAAATTAGATCTGTGTGACATGTCATCTGTTTAAAGCCTCCACTGCAAGATGGAAATAACTTTTTTTCCCAAGACAGAAATTAAAATAATTCCCATTTAAGGAAAGGGAAATTTCAATGTCCCTTCCAAGCTTCTTCATAACAGTATAAAAAAACAGACCTTTTCAAATCTTGGAGTTGAATTTATTTTTCAGACCCATACAAGATTTGGACTAGAATTCACTTTTCAGAATCCCCGAACCCTGACTAGTTCAGATATGACTCTTACACATAGACCTGTTCAAGTTAAGGCTGGGATGTAGCTGAAATAACTTTTTAGTCAACTTCCTGACTGGCATGATAACTGGAATGTCACCCAAGAATTTCATCGCTGAGTAAGGTTTTCTAGACCATAAAAGTAAGATGATGACCAATCTTGTTTGCTCTGAGACACGTACACCCTTTCAGAGGTCCAAAGTGTGCATTTGTTAAATTTTTACTTGAGGCTTAAAGAGATTTAATGAATGATTGCATAGATCCCATCTTGATATTTTGCATAGTATGAGGAAAGACACACCCAGCATTGTCCTAAGGGAAACACTGAAGAACAATGGACCAGAAAAAAAAAAGAAATAAATTCCTAATATCACTACAAGAAGTTATTCTTTCTTCCAGATTACAGTCCTGGTAGGGGTGATGCTCTTTCTTAACAAGGTCACCACTGTGATTTGAATATTTCCAGTGGCTGTTTCAGTAATACGGAAAGCAGGAAACAACTGTAGCTATTGGGGGCAAGCTAATGAGAATACTAATGAGCGTTATTACTGTGTTTTCAAAAGATATGCCTAGGACTACATTTTACGAGGCCAGAACAGTTATGAAAGAGTATCCATGTTGACATTTATAAGCAATCTGCTTTGTCAGATTGAGCTAAATGCTTGACACAGGTACTGACCTGCTAGGAAGACCAGATTAAGAGTCCCTCAAGCCGCGCACTTAGAGCTCCCCATGCATGCTCTTTCTCACTCTCTGTCACACTCACATTTGCTCTTTCTCTCTCAGCAGGGTGGGGGTGACCATGTAACTGATTGAAAATTAGAATAATATCCTCTAACGGCAAGTGATGCCGCTGTAGCCATTAATACCTTACAATATCTTGATACATTTTCCTTGTCTTTTTGCATTTAGCGTAGTCTGTAGGGCTACGTTTGTTTTTCACTGTGCATCCCTAATGGCCGTGCTCCACTTCTGCCAAGGCACAATGGAGTGACCCCATAGCAGTTGCATGGCTCAGGCTGATGTCTCCTACCCGGGAAGAGGTGTCAGAAAGCTCGGGCAGATGCGCCGCCTGATCCTGCTGCACCACGACCATGGGCCTCTGAACTCTTCAGATCATATAAACCAAACAGCCCTGCCTACAGGGACATGAAAGATTTTTTGCAGGCTATTTTTTTTCCTTTTTTTTCTTTTTTTTTTTTTTTTTGGTTAGAATATTTTCACACATGATAAACTAAGATCTTGACCCTGAAAGGTGCTGAACAGCCTGGCTGCATGCTAGTAGAGCATGTGCCACGCTTAAAACAGGAGAGAAATCTCCCACCTCTTCCTGCAAAGTGGCTGACCGTGATGGAAATGAAGGTCACACAGCGCCTAACATGATCAGGCTTGAAATACTGAAAGGTTGACTGAAAAGTAAAAGAAATGGTAGCTTGCCCACAGTGAAGGTGTGACCAGAGTACAGACAGCTGAAGTGTTAGGCGTATTCAGTGTATGTCACTCACATGTTGCAACACATACATGTCTCTATCTTGCAAAAATTAAAAAAAGCCCTTGCCAGCAACCACAAAAAGGAGATATTTTCCCAGAGGAAGACATTACCTAAGCAAAGATTAAATATTGTTATTTATATAATATGTATGAATAAGAAGCAAAACATACTCCCATGTGATCTTTGGCAATACTTTGTTAATTATTAACATACATGCACACATATACATTTTCCCAAGATGGTGTTCTTTCCTTTCCCTCTAATAATTTTTCACCTTTTTCTATGCCATTTTGGCACTTCCAAACAGGGAATTATTGCCCAGAGCATATGCCTGGGGAGATGTTTATGTTTCCCATTATTCTGATTATGGCTTGGAGCCAAAAGTCTTTGCTATTTTGAGGAGGAATCCCATGCATTTGAACAAGGTTTGCATTGCCGTTGCAGGAAAATGACAATACTGGTAACGGTACCTCCCTCAGTCTGTGTTTTCCCTGAGTCATGTGTGCATGCCATTGACCCCGTTACTGATCCCCACCATCCCCTCCGTGTCCCATAGCTGTAACTGTCTCCCAGGGTCTTTCTCAGGAGTGAACCACGTCACAGGTCCCGCGGACAAAGAAACGTCTCAGCTGCATGTTCCCAGGCACAGTTTAACTCCCCCTTCCCGCCATGCGGTGCGATCTGCTGCACCCTGTGCGGGGACCAGCCGTGTCCCGGTCTCACTCCCAGGAGACAAGACAGCTGCAGGACCTGCCTGAGGGGTTCCCCAGTTTCGCTGACCCGGGCAGTATTTGTCTGCCGAGGAGTGATGATGTGAGATGGTCGATGTCACCTGCCAACTCAGGGCTTTCCAAAGCAGCAATGCTTCTGCTCCCTTCCACCTTCTGCTCTTCTCCCAGCTTGCTTTCCTGTCCGGTACCAGTCCTGGCAGTTTTCTGATGCCCCGCTGAGATACTTCAGCTCACTAACCCAGCAAACAACTGCTTCCAGTTTTTGCAGCTCCAGCTGTCTGCCAAAGCAGTGATGGGAACCCGTTCCCCAGGGGTCAGACAGACACCGGTGCTGGGCTGCAAAAGGGGGAGAGATCCTGCAGCAGAGAGCGGGGGCAGCGGGCAACCTGAGGAAGAGGCAGGAAGGTTGTCCCCGTTCAGCAGCACTGAGCTGCTGTTTGTCACCCTGTCCCATCTGGCCTAGACACACCTACTGCAGACCACTCTGTGGGATCTGCATCTCGTTCAAGGTGTCCAGATCTTAAATAAAAATTCCAAATAGGGTTGTATTTAGAATTTAAACATAAAGATGGAAGATTGTGTCGCCTTAGTAGCAGGGGCCTTCTTTCTGGTTTATATTGCTTCTCTTATACTAAATGGAGGAAAATCTGGGTGCCTTCCAGAAGAGCAATAAGCAACAGAACTAGTATTTGTCATGTTCTCATCCTCTCTACAGGGAGAAATCTGTGTGCGAGGGAATGGTCTGTCTGAATTTTTAAAAACTATTTATACATGGACTCATATCCAAGCACATAAACATGTATTTATTTTTCTCTTAAGGGAGGCAAGGTCAAAAAGAAGCTTGGGATAATTACAGTGCCAAGAGATGAAGCTGGCAAT
Source organism: Aramus guarauna (assembly GCA_013400195.1). Classification (NCBI taxonomy): domain Eukaryota; kingdom Metazoa; phylum Chordata; class Aves; order Gruiformes; family Aramidae; genus Aramus; species Aramus guarauna. The sequence continues at coordinate 2,751,160 of VXBL01004884.1, read as the reverse complement.
GATCCTGCTTGTGCCTCTGAAACTTTTTCTACTGCTTTGGGATAGTTCTCCCAGAGCATCCTTCACTGGAGCTGCGGGAAATAACATGTGCTGTAGAAAAAAATCATTTGGAAGTCACCAGAAAATCCAGTCTGCATGTACTGCATGGCTGCTGTGCCAGCTGCAATTACTTCACCTCTTTAAATAGTTCTCTTACTGAGAAGTTGACTTTTACAAGCACAGGCCTTCCATGATATTATTAGGACTATCAGACAGCCCACATAATGGGGGATTTCCCATATTCCAGTTGGAAGACCCATATCCCTTACTGGAATAACGTAGGAGATCACTTTACTCATATTTTTGGCAGATCCAAGGAGCGATACATAGGAGCAATCCAGGTCACAGTGTCGTGGGGCTGACTGTAGGTACAACAGCTTGGCCTCCTGCCCAGCAGCAGGATGATGTTACCAGAGAGCAGCAGCAGCTTGCGGGTCCTCCTCCTTTCTCCCAGCACCACTGCTCTCCAGGCCAGGTTCCCCCAGCCCTGATTCCCTCCACCTGTGCAAGCTTTCATTCTCCTCTAGTTTGCCATGCACAGGCTGCGAGGATGTCTCGGCAAGTTTCTGTCCCAGGAGTCAGTAAGCAACAGGTGGGGGCACACAGGAGGAGGCTCCTGCAGAACTCTTGTTATTGCCAGACAAAGCTTAGTGACAACCCAGGAGGTGGGGAGCTGCAACAGTCTCATTGATCAAAATCTGATTTTCTCACGTTCTCCAAATCTGCTCTTTTTTTTTTTTTTCAGATTGTTTGTTTGAGTTTTTTTAAAAGAGGAAGCAAATCGCGGAACATGTGCCACTGATGGTATGAGACTATCTTCAAAGTAATGAATATCTCAGCACACTGTCACTCCCAACAGAGATATCTGCTAACAGAGCTATTCTTGGTGCAGCCCAGTACCTGGCAGAGTCTGTGAATCCCTGCTTTGCATTTTCGGATGCACCCCGGCAGAGATCAGTATTCTGTAGCTGCAGGCATCGCATGGGTGAACAGTGACAGACACTGCTGGAAACTTCTGCAGTCGCAGCTGCTAAGGACTGTTGATGGAGGAAGCTCATGAAAACCTTGTCTCAGCTTAGTCATGCCTAAGAAGACATGGCCACTTTTTAATAAGGCTGTAATGCATCCATACCTGAAAAATAGCTAAAGGCCATTTTTATTTCCATATTACAGCAACAAATGGCTAAAAAATTGTTTTTTAAGAACAGAAGGCCACCTTTGGCCAAAGACCAAACATGGGAAATTTCATGCCAAAGGCTAGATGAACTGGAGCTTTGTTATACAGCATGACCAGCTCTTATGGTTCTTTATTGAAGATTATCCAATATTAATGTTTTACTCTTAAATTCTTAGATCAATAAGTGAAAAATTCTATTCTCATTTTTAAAAGAAGTTTGTAGTCCTTGGCTAAACAGAAAACATCAACAAAGTAAATAAAGCCCAGAAGTTATTACTACATTAGTAATTCATACTTTTTCAGTTTCATTTTGATCTGTTGCTTTGGGCTGACATTAAAATATTTTTTACTAGAGTGGAATGAAAAAATAAGGACTGTAAACTGAAGCCTCAGAAGTCAGAGAAATGCAAGTTACTTCTCATTCCTTTCTTCTAGACTGGCTTTATTTCCAAAATCAAAACATGAGAACAATACAACTGGTGTTCCCATACCCGAACTGCAGCACTCAAAAGCTACAGAGAAGACAAAACAAGTCCTTTTTTCTTTTTATAACCCAGTCCAGCTAAGCCATAACAGGAAAAAAAATAACATTGTACCTGCTGGATGCCTTACATCTTGCTACTGGGGGTATTACAAAATAAGCTCTGTCTGGAAACCACTCCACTCCACATTGGTATGTTCATGCTTTGGGAATAAATATTCTTAAACATGAAAAATAGTGCACTTAAAATGAAATTGCTTTCAGGTCATTATTTCTTGTTCCTTATTCACACAGGTATTTAACTTTTGAAATCAAGTAGGATGTAAAAACCTTTTCTTCCACAAATGTAATTGAAGCACACCAATAGGACTTTTTTTTAGAGCTACTGAGTGTTCAATAAACTGAACAACAAATGCTATTAGTATTAAGTGGCTAATAAAGTCTGATTTATGTACTCATGTTAATAATAATCTGCTTGTGGAGTATGTATACTTCCCTATTAGCAACTTACTTAGCCTGTGATTTCCAAGAATATTGCCTTGCTTCAAAGAAATAATAGCCTGACTGTGGCCTAGGCTTTACCAGTGAATGGATAGAGTGATCAGTGGCTTAATTAGCATGAACATCATCTATTTCACTGCTTAAAAGATGCATGGGAAGAGGAAGCTCCAGAGATTTTTCCGCTGTGAAGTAAATCAAAACCAAACATGAAGGGATTTTTATACATATGCTCTACCTGTATTTCCTTTTCTTTAAAGAAGAGTTCAACAAGGAGATCCTATATAAATTATTCCGAAACTGCTTTGAGAAATGTACTCATAAATTGAGACTCACTATAAACATATTTGAATATGCTGTCAAAATTGATAAATTAACTCTTTAAAACCCCTGTGTATGGAGAAGACAGTCTAATCTTCATGATGAGTTCTTAGGTTACACTGCTCATTGGAAACTTTATGGGATTCCTATCATAATATCCTACCACAAGTCCAGGCTAGTGAAGGTACATTGCTATTTTGAGAAGCAAACAAACAGATTTTTGTAAGGACAATGAATGGCTTTTGTAGCAAGCGCTGAAAATTGTGCGGTTCCACAGTCAGCAAACATCCCTGCCAACTCCTGCTATGCAGGATGAAACTGCACTACTTTTGTGGACAGGCAGAGGACAAACAGTGTTTTAAAGTGAGCCCACACCAGAGATGAGGCTCCACTAGCAAGGACTGTTAAACTTTTCTCAGTACAGTGTAAACTTGTGTTATCTGACATAACCTGAGCCATGTAGCTGTTTTGGTCTTTGACTGGTATTATTATTTATAGTTGTCTATTGTACAGGTAATATCATATTCTATTTACCCATGCCCATCTTTTGTCTTTTTGCTCACAGTTAGACTTGCCTGTACTTGCAAAGCAGTCTAGAAGAAGATATGCTAGTTTAGGCAAGGCTTTATTCAGTCAGACACTCTTAAGTATATAATACTCTGCCAAGTTCCTGTGTGTACATGTTGTGAAAGTATGACTTAGTTACATTCCACTTCAACAATAGTTTGGACTTTCTTTCAGACTCTTGGCATAACAAAACAATTTTTAGTCCATGAGCATTGGGGTGAATGAAACGTGGATTCCTAGACTTCCTAAATACAAGGATTACCATGGTTTTCTCTCTTGTTATTGATTGAAAAATCTGGTGTAATTTTTTTCCCAGGTAGAAGCAAACTTCTCTTTTGCCTTATCACTGTTCTATCTAATAGAACAAGAGTTCATGCTCTAGCATTTCCCTCCAACATGAAACTCAGTAATGAAGTTCCATATCTCTTCTTGACTGCCATATTACTTGAAATTGGTCACCATATTAAGAAATTAAGGACAAAAAAAAACCCAGAGAAGCAGCACACTCTTAACTTGTTTTCCTTAAGAAATCAAGAAAAAAAATAGAATTTCTATCTTGTAAGAAATTCTAATATTTTGATACACCTTCAAATGAAAAAAAAAAAAAGAATACCCAAACTTCATAGGAAAATGAAAATCCCCCAATCTTTTGATTAAAAAAGTTTCGTTCCTTTTCTAGTCAAAGCCAGCTTTAAAACTTACAGAAATCCATTGGTGATGCCCTGAATTGACTAGACATTTGAGGCAGACCTGTATAATTCTTTTTTCCACCTATTGAGTTGCCCAAAGAAAACCAAGTTGTTTTAATGGACACCCACACACACATTCAACTCCCTCAAACCAAATAAAAACCCAACAAATTTATATTGCATTAGAATATAAATAAGAATACAGATTTTTCAGCGAAACCTCAAAGTCACTAGATCAGGAAGAAGGACTTTATATTTAAAACTCCCTTGCACTCTGCATCTTTCACTTGCAGTTGGGGTTTCAGTTCACTTTTGGGCTTTCTGAGCTGCAGCTAACCCTGAGCAGTCCCTTCTCAGCAGAGCTTCTTCCATCACTTCTGAAGTTTCTTGCTGTCTCCCCCTCATCACAAAAGTCCCTCTGTCTCTGCTGCCCTGGGTTGCAATTTACGGCTGTGACTCTCCCTTCTCTGCAGCACCCTTGAGTTTGGCTGGTTTTCTCTCTTGCTCATCCTCAGCTGGTCCCCAAAGACAGCCCAAATCAGAGTTCCCACCTTTACCTTGGCATTTTTGTCTAAAAGAAACTTAACATGTAAAAAAGGTACAAACATATTAAAGACATTATTTTCTTCAACAGACCAAAAGAGTTTGCAGTGCTGGGATGCATGCAGCAGCATTTTGTGGTTTGGGTCCTGACTTGGTTTGCAGTCTCTCAAACTGGGAGCAATGTTATACACAGCAGTTTCGTCTCTTGAAAACTCCCAAAGTGCATGTGAAAACTGAGGAAGGCACCAGTGCAGACAGGAGACACGCGTTTCCTTGCTAATAGGCAGCCATGATATTGCATGTGGAGGAAACAGTAGCCCCACAAAATGCCCTTGGTTTGTGGTTTCTAAAACCTACTGAAATGTTATGCTTGAGAAAGTCTCAACCAAAACATTTTCAAATGACAATGTCTTTGCAAACCACTTGCACTACAAGTTCTTTCTATTTAAACAAACTGTCTTCTGATAGGAAAGTGTTTCATATGCAATTTTTTTAAGGAACCCTAGTAAACACATTATATGTTTACATACTGTATTTACTCCGATTAATAGCTATTTTATACATCCTGGGACATATCTTTATCATTTTACCTTCTGATGCTTTAAAACCAGTTTCTTGTTTTCTATTTCTATTTAAATGAAGCAAAGTTTAAATCTTTTCAAAGTAAAACTGCTTGACCTTAATATTGATTCAGTAGTCAAAATAGGAAAAATGAAACTAATCATTCATACTGATATTAATCTAACCAGATGTCTTCTCCTTGAACTAGCTTTGATTAACAATTATTTTAAAAAATTCTGTTCACTTCTATATTGCCTCAATTCCCAGGTTCTTGGGAAATGTGCAGTTTTATTAGCGCATACATTTTATAGTATATAAGAGAATTATCTTTCCTTTTTTCACAGTTTCCAGTTTTATTACTGCAAAGTCATTTTATTACCTGTTAGCATGTTCCTGAAAAGAAAAGAAAAAAAAAGTATCTGTTTTACAGGAGTCTATGCTGCAGTTTCTCTTTACGTCCAGCTTCCATTCAACAATGTACAAAGCAAAACCCCTCAGGAAGACCAAAGACCATTTGGCAAAAGCATCTCAAAATCAAAAAAAGGTGTTATACAATTTGAGAATCAGTTATGAATATAATTTTTCATTAAAGCTTTCAGATAAAGAGAATCATCTATTCTTAAAACAGAGAAATCTGAATTGAAGAAATTTGTTTGAAAACAAAAAATTCCTCAAGAGAAAGATGCTGTCGACTCCATGGCATTTACCTTTAATAAAATATTTTGGGTTGAATATTATCCCCACTCCTCCCCTCCCTAACCGTCTTTTTTTTTTTTTTTTTTTTTTTTAATTCAAAATCACAGAGTACACAGCTCTTTTTAGCAAGCTCTTTTTAGAAAGCTCTTAATGATCTTGAGCATCTCTCTGACAGGAAGTCATTTTCTAAATGGTCAGGGAATTCTTCTAGTTACACAGTACAGGCTATTAAAATAAATATGAAAATAAACTTCTAAGAGAAAACTGGTAGGGTGAGACCAGGTAGTCATCTAAATTCTGCTAAATTAGGGAGAGTTAAGCCAGTTTCCACCAACTGAGGATCTGACCTGCTGGCGTTTTGTTTGGGATTACACACATTTGTCTGACAGGCAGATACATAGCTTGATTTAACAGCTTCTCATGCTTCTTCTCTCCTTTCTATATTTGTGCTAAACATCGGTTGGGTTCTTTGAATATTCATATTGAGTTTACATGCCCTTACTTTTCACATTCAGCTTTTGAATAATTACGTTCTGAGAACTTCAACAAAGGCAGAAAAATAATTTGCAAATCTGAGGAGTCTTGTGTACTCTCTGTTACCTTGAGGCCCTAGTCCTTCAGTTTATCATTTCTGAAGCTTTTCTGCTGGCAGAAGTTAAGAGATTCAATAACGTCATAATGTGACATGTTGGAGCAAATCCAGAGGAGGGCCATGGAGGTGATCAGAGGGCTGAAGCACCTCTTCTATGAGCACAGGCTGAGAGAGTTGGGGTTGTTCAGCCTGGAGAAGAGAAGACTCTGGGGAGACCTTACTGCAGCCTGCCAGTACCTGAAGGGGCCTACAGGAAAGATGGAGAGGGACTGTTTACGAGGGCATGGAGTGCTAAAACAAGGTGGAATGGCTTTAAGCTGAAGGTGGGTAGATTTAGTATAGATATTAGGAAGAAATTTTTCACTATGAAGGTGAGGCACTGGAACAGGTTGCCCAGAGAAGCTGTGGATCCCCCCTCCTTGGAAGTGTTCAAGGCCAGGTTGGATGGGGCTTTGGAGCCTGGTCTAGTGGAGGGTGGCAAGGGGGTTGGAACTAGATTATCTTTAAGGTCCCTTCAAACTCAAACAATTCAATTCAATTCAATTCAATTCAATTCAATTCAATTCAATTCAATTCAATTCAATTCAATTCTTCTTGTGGAGCTTAATCAAGCTTCCTATAATTCACATGATACTTAATTTTTTTTTTTTCTTTTTTTGTTAAACATGTATTCCTGGTAATATTCACATTTGTACATAAAAAAGCACCTGGGCCTGCCATGACAGATCTCAGGTAACCAATTAGTATACGTACCTTTTTGCAAATTACTTAGGTGGTGTCACGGTATGGGTTACCATGCCTAAAATTTATGCACTGTGCTCTAGCAAAGAAATGTTGAGCTTCTAGTTCCCTGGAGGAAGTTCAGGGTTTGAGTTTGTGCCAGTCTAGATGTATTTGGGAGTTTCAGTGGGAAAGCTCCCAAAATATTTGGCATCTGAAATGTTGCTTTGGATGTGGACTACTTAATCATATCTAGCCCAACCAAAGCAATCTCCTGAGGAAAGAGCTTACTTCTGTGATCTAGACCCTCTAGACCATAGGTTTGTGAGTCTCAGATGGACCTCAAGATGTTCAGCTCAGTTAAAATATTATACAATTCGGGCAGAATCATAATACAGGGAACAGCTAAAGAAGATCTGAAAGGCGCCAAATATGCCTCGACCCAATCAGGTCTTGTCCAGACAAAGGGGCTTCAGATCTATGTACAGGTAAAGATTATTGGGTTTTGAAAGGGAGGACTGGAGGTATGAAAATACCTTGGAAGTGAAGGAGACCTCAGCACAGCAAAGTAATTGTTTCTGGATGTGTGCACAAGGACTGAAAAAAAGAGCATTGTGAGCAGCTGGATGAGATCTCCCAAAAAGCCTCCTAGAGCTGGATTAGATGATCTCCAAGAGCGCAATGGTTTTATGAGGAGGCTGTCATTCCTGGCCGCTCATTCTTGACCCCATCAAGTGCACTAACACCATTGTGGGGCTGATGTGAAAAACAAGTAACTGAAGGGGTTAAAACCCCTTCTTAGGAATAGTCAGTGATATGAAGCCAGGGAAAAAATGGCAACTTTCTAAAGCGTGCTTTATTTCTGAAAGCAAGATCTTGTTCAGCTACATTTTACTCCTACCCAAAGAGAAATTTAAGTCCCAGGGCCCAGCTCAGCAAAGAGAAATAAATTCATAAGCTTTATTCTGCCTGCCTGAAAAATAGTGAATTTCCTGCATTCTGAAAAACATTAAAATAGCATTACATTGAAGAGTTTCCTGAGGCTTGCTCATTGAAAAGATGTTGTGCAATCTTGTTCCAAATTCTGACGCTAAATTTTTACACTCCTCTCCACCATCAGCCCCATAGTATTTTAAGTAGGCCCAGTCTACTAGTCAGACTCTAGAAGAAACCTGAAAGTCAAACATTTCAGCTTGTCTCTGTGATTGACATTCTGCTAAATGCAAATGATGAATTCTTGGAAAAACTGTCAACGGAGGGACTGAAAACAAATTGTGTGTTACCCTAAGAGACTGTGGTTCTGGTATTGGCTCGTATACAAACTCCCTGCTCCTCCTCTGGCAGGAGCACTGCTGGCTCTTTAGCAGAGCTTTTCCCACCAGGAACACAGCACGGTTTAGATGCTTAGGTGGTAATTCAGCATAACTGCTTTCCTGTGTGACAGCTCTGCTGTTATGCACCAATTTTATGATCTGACCCTGGACCTTCAAGAACTGGTGGTCTAACCCTTGGAAAAAGTTTTGGGGTTTTTTTTTTTTTTTTTTTTTGTGCCAGTTGTGCAGTGTGTTGAACATAGTACAGAAGAGTGGAAGGAGTAACTGTAGTGAATTCCAGCCCTCCAAGAGTATGAGCAGTGCTAGGAGCGAAGACAGGCTGTACAGAGCAAAAATATTATTTCAAGTGCCAGTCATAGATTAATTGAGATGGAGCAGAAATACTTGCAAGCAGATAGGGCACTTGCTGTAGTCTGTAGATGCAGCAGTCACTTTTATGGTTACATTTATGAAGTTCATCTCCATGTAGTTATAGATGACAAAGCTTTGATTTTGCTGCTTAGAAACTCAAAGATAAAATACCCATGATGGAGAGATAGGGCTGAAGATTGTGAGTCTTCCAAAGACAGTATCTTTGTATGTAATTTGTCCAGATGACTGCTGCACAATGCAACAAGTACATAGTAGAAAAATACGTAAATTATTTTATCTTAAAAAACTAAACCAGAAACTGATTTAGGGTATGCTCCAAAGCCTGTGAAATCGATGAGGGTTTTTTCCATTGATTCCAATGGGATCAAACTTTAAAGATGATATATCTCGCAACAAAGGCAGTGAAATCCGCTGTAGCAGTGTGATCAATAAGAGCCCCAAATATGCACAGAAGTCCATGTGGTAATTACTGTAAGACAAAAGACAGTATAAATGGATATTTTAGTGGATATTGACTAGAAATTCAACTGATTTCAAGAGGATGTCAGACTTGAAACAAGTGGAAGAGAGATGGGCATATACCAGGTTCGAAGTAGGAAGTTTGCTCAGCATCTCTTTAAAGTGATCATCTAAATGTCTCGAAGGCACAGACTATCAAAGAGACAACCACAGAAGACAGAAAAAAATATATGAGAGTCTGGGAAAATGGTGCATTTTAATCAGTGTACTCATTTGGTTCTGTCTGTGCATGACACAGTTACACTGCTGAGTCCTGACTGACTCCATGGCTATGTACAAACCAAATCGAGTGAGTGCAATGTGGCTACTTGGACCTCCCTTAATCTCACAATGAATCTTTGCAATGATTTGGAAAGAGCATTGTAGGGCTGTATTCAACTTCCTTCCCTATCTGTCCTGCTGATCCCAGAGTACTGGCAATAATAACAGTGCTAGCTTGCACTTCTCAGAATAAGAATGACTTTTTCTTACAATATAAACTCTTTTTTGGCAAGGACAATTTGGTCAGTATTTGTGCAGTCCCAAAATGCTTTCAGAGTACAAATAAAAAATACCAACCATTTGCCTCCTCTTTCATTGGCACACCCATGTATGAATGGCTCCTCTTTGTCCTTTAATATCATTTACTGAATCATGATGAGTAACTGTGATATTATTTGATGTGCTTGCTAACATTGCAAGACCAGAGAGATGACTTTGTGCAGAATAATCTACTGGAAAAGGTGCTTGAAGAGCAGGTTATTAAGAATCCTTTGTTTAAGTCATCTCTTTATGCAAGAAAGGTAATGACACAGGGTTTTTTAAGACAGGAATCTAATACGATATAATATCTTCATATAAATATCTTAAGGAATTCATAATCTGAGTGAAAAAGAAAATGTAACTTCCAGCTGACAAAAGATCTTCCATCACTGAATTAGCAGCTCGAAACAATCTACTCTTTCAGTGAATCCTGAATAACATTTCTTTGTTTGATAATGTACAAATGGTGTGAACCTTGGCTGCACTGCACGATGTGCTGAAGTACAGCTCTGCAGTCTTTTTCATAGAAACGCTTTGGGATCAGTTGTGTGTGACTGCATCACTAGCTGTATATGAAGCACCACATCCTGGTCCAGTGGCCTGGGACACACGCTGAGCCTGGCAGCACGGCCATGGGGTCCACCACAGCAGCGGGGTTGGGGAGCTCCCCTCTCCACTGCAAGCTGGGAACAGCTCTGGGACCATTTTGGTGTCACCTGTTCTCAAAGCTTGTCAGTGAAGGAGGTTCCCCAGCATCCCCAGTTAATTATTCCTGAAAATATGTATGTGAGTGTTCGTGTGTCTAATGCAGCTGGGACATGCCAGACTCGCTAAGCGTGAGGTTCATGCACAGGCAGTAACCCAGCTGGACCGAACACAACTGTGTCCTACCTGCCCTCCAAGATGTGAGTGTGTCCAATGTGCATGCCTGCAGGTGCCCCACAGTTCATTGTCCTGGCCAGCAGACTTTTAATTTTTTTCCTCAATGATTTTCTGAGAAAAAGAAAAAAAGAAAGAGAGAGAGAAAGGGAGAGGAAGTGTCCAGGGAAAGCAGCAAAATAAGCAGTATGCATGGTATTGCATTTGTGCTTTTTGAAATAAGGAAGGCACCAGAGACTCTGAAGATCTCCCAGCCTAGTCATATATTTTAAAGAATATTATAATGTGACTTTTGAAACCAAACAGGGTTGGAATCTGACTGCACCAAGTTTATGGCAACAGATATTGTTTGAAAGGTCCAGGTAGACTAAAGATATATACTTGGTAAACTGCAAGGGCAGGAGGAAGTGTATTATACAATATAGCTGTAATCATAAAGCACAAGATGTACTGAGTTACTTTACGACCTTTTTTTTCTCTAGTGAAGAAAGCCCTAATAAGTCACTTCTGGCTGTGCCAGTTATGAATTATCGCTGTCTGCACAAAGGAAGATAAATATCGTAACACATCATAGAACATCTCTCCTTTTAAATACTGTAAATGGATAAAGATATAAAATCCAGGGAGATACAAGAGGAACCTGAAGTCATAACTGAAAAACTAAGCCAAAGGATAAAAACTGAATTGATCCAGAGTGTATCACTTTGAAAGCAAGCCTTGATATTAAATTTCTCCTATCCTAATGATAGACGGGAAGAGTAGAAGTACATCTGTAGTTGTCCACGGCTAACGGTGAGTTTTCCCATGAAACCTACAAAGGAGATTTTGTGGTACTCTTCCAGGTTTGCAGCTACCAGTCTATTTTCCTTGCCCAAGTTTTCTCTGCTGTCTTGGCTGCAGAGTTCACCATCCCCTCGCTGCTCAGCCCCTGCTCCCCAGCAGAAACTCTCCAGCAGAACAGGCAGAGGAGCTGCTTGTATGAGTAATCCCCTGACCTGTTTTGCTAGTCCAGGTCTTTTGAAATGAACCAGGTTTGTAAAGAGCCATTTAAGCTAAGTATGGCTTGTGTTTGCTGAAAGGGATTAGGAGGACCAGCAGGGACAAACAGCAGGTTTGAGTAGTTAATAAATGGTAGTCGGAATAATGACAAGCATCTGAGGGGACAGTCCCCTTCTCAGCCAGCAAAGCTGCAGCTGCAGAGAACATCTGGGCAAATGCTTCCTCTCATTTTGCTCAGCAGAAGCAATGCTAATGCTAGTGTATATCATAAAACTGGAACAGAAAAAGCAGGGACCCTCCAAAAAATCTAGAAAGTAGAAAATATTTTTTTTTTTCTGATTTCTGTGCAGAGTCCACCTAATTGCTCTCCTGAAACAATAGATAGGAAAGAATCACATTCATGGACAGAACCTTGGATTAATATCTGTGTATCAAAAAACCCCCAAAGCATCAGTAATATGAATCTGCTTACAAATTGGCAAGTTTTGGTATTGTGTCAGACAGAAAATTGTCAAATCCAGAGAGAAAAACTGGTATGATTAATAGATTAAGATTAAAACAAGACTAAAATAAGATTAAAAGATAGTAGGAGTGAGCTTTAAAATGGCATAATACTAGTTTAGAAATAAATTACTTTTTATTATTATTTAGAAATAAAAACTTAATTATCTGATGTTTTCTAAATATGTTCAATTTATCCAGTACAACAGTACTATTCAGATGAATGTTTAATAGGAGTCATGCCTCTGACCTGACAAAAGAAGGTTTGTGTTTAGTTTCATAGGTAGAGGGAAGTTTCAGGGAAGTTTTGTAAAGGTATATGCTCATACACATTCTTAAGTGAACTTTTACTCTGTTCATGTTACTTATGACAGATTAATAGTATTCATTTTAAAGGATGCCTGGAAGTTTTTGAAATTTTAGAGGCATAATGAACCTGTTTTCCTGAAACTCAAACTGCAGAGTGAAACTCAAGGTAACTTCTGCTGTTTACTTTGAGCAGGGCGTTGGACCAGATGACTTCCAGAGATCCTTTCCTGTATTGTTATATGATTTTACAGCACAAAATATTGACAAATTGCATAAGGTAACCAGTTTTTCAGTGTTTCACAAGGATTATGTGAGGAAAATGGGAAAACCCTAAAATTACAGTTTCCCAAGAGACTCTGTATGCAGCTGTGGATTTCTCATTTTCGCTGTGGTGCAGTGAGACCTCCTCTGTTGTGCACTGACAAAATTTGGGGAGGCAAAGGTTCCTGACTGCCGGGCAGGTGGGCGGCCCTGGAGCAAACATCCTGCCAGGCAAAGCCCTGTCCTCTTTCTATCTGGGAGGAACCACAAAGAAGTGGAAAGATATTCCCTGAGGAGGCATGCTGGAGTATGCATATGACGTATGCCTCAAGGTACGCCCTGGGAAATTTTCAGAGCAGTTGAGTTTGTTTGCTAATTTATTCAAAACATTTAAGCCTTGAAAAAGACCAAAATGTGCAAGAACTTTCCTTGTTTCGTATTTTCCTTGATAATCATTATGAGAATAACCTGGGGTTTTTTTCTTCTAGCATTAACTGTTTCGATTTCATAAATAACCATTCCCTTTTGACTTGGTTTGTTCCATGATTAGTATTAATTATATATACAAAATACTTGATTTTTTAAAGTATTATCTCCATCAAGCAGTTTCATTCATTCCTGTACCAAAACAATAAGAAAGCTACTTATTCTATATAACCTAGAGACAGTGGTAACCTATTATGCTCCTAGCTACTATTCATCCTGGCCAGCTCCAAAGCTGAGCAAATACTTGTAGATAAGGGACGATCAATTTCCTTGCACATCCATGAATAATACTACTGCAGGTTGATAATCCATGATTTCTTAATAAGTCTACAAGGATAGTGTTGCATCATAATAACTTTCAAATTTCAGATAGCATATTTCTGTTTCATAATGTATCAAGAAAAATTTGGAGATATCAGCATAAATTTTCTGATCTTTAAACCAACAATAAAATAAGAGATTAAAAAAAAAATAACATTACAATAAAACATGTGGTTGGCATAATGAAAGATATATCAAATGCTATTTCCATTATGGAAATTCCCAGAGGCTGGTTTCATTCTGTTTGTCCTGGAATCACCACAGGTATGTTCTTAATTTGAATGGCTAGTTTATTTGGATTATAATGGAAACTGGCGCCATGTGGCTAAATCTATTCAAGCAAATGATTTCATCATTATGGTTCAGAAAAAGATCTTCCTGATCTATTAAGAATACTTCACTGTTTGTAAGGACAATTTCAATGACCCAACTCATGAATTATATCACCTCTTTAGAAAGTGATTAATTAGGATAAAAGGAACCTGCTGAGACAGTGGTCTCCCTCAATTTATGAATCACTGTCTACATTTCTCTTTAGATCTACTGCTTCATGTTAAAGCTTAGTTTGGGGTTTTTTTAACTTCAATATTTGTATCTTTACTATTTTTAATATCTTATATTGCTATGTTTTGGATGTTTTACTTGGTTAGTTTTTACCCTTTTTAAAGTGTACACAATTGCACTACATTAGCTAATTCCAACTTTTTTTCTCTTACATTCCTAATTGGCTTCACTGCGAAGTTTCTGTGAACCAGGTGCTGAAGCTGTAGACATACCAGGAGTATTTGGAAGTTTAAAAAGACAAGACCACCTTCACCAACTCCTTATGGTCCTTTGCACTATTCCGATGTAGGAAAAAAAAAAAAAAAAGTATATTTTTATAGATAAATTTTTAAGGAAAGCATCTCTCTAGTGAATCTGGTCCATAGTATCTACTGAAATTTTGGGACTGCTGTAATCCCACTTAAAATTGTTACTTTTCTGGCACCTAAAAACAATGGAAATTCCAGACAGCAATTAAGTTTTGCCTATTTTTAGGCCTGAAATGCCTAACTCCGTAGACTATCTAATTTCGTTTGGTGCCAGAAGAATTCTCTGAGTACTTAATTTTATTCAACTATACATACTCTAGGGAAATCTATATTTATCGCTCAGCTAGAGCTCTCCTATGTTCAGGATTAAGTTGAGAAATACTTGATTCCTCAAAAATAACTCCGAGCAATACAAAATGTTAGATGTCATTACAAATATGGTTAACTTAGTTTAATATCATTGTAGTAATAATGATGCTGCTCAGCTTTAGTGTCATAATCCCATGGTCAGAGCACTAACTCAGGGAAAAATATATTTCGTTATTCAGCTGTAATGGGATTGACCTCATATTCTTTGGAAAATATCCTAACCACAAGCCATGAGATATCCTGCCTAAAACTGCTCTTAGCCCTTATACCTGAAGCTAACTTTTATTGTGCAAACAGATGTGGAAGACTTCTTGCTCCATCAGAAAGAGGGAAAGAGGAAAGATGATTATAAAGTAGGTGTGGAGACACTTACCTGAAACTATGGTCTTTGTTGGAATATTTATGAATTTAACATTACATTGTGTCCAAGAAGAAACAAAAGCAGTCCTAGAGGTAGGGACCAAAGCTGTATAAGACTTTGCAACTGAGAAACATAGGCGAGGATCAGGGTCCCCCTTACCTATAGTCTTTTCAGGTACATAGTTCTTGTACGTCTACCAGAAGGGTGGCCCAGCTTTGAACAGATGGCTGGAGACATTCTGCCTAAGGATACCCCATAGCTCAGTCATGGGGGCCCTTTGGAAGGTTACGTAGATTTAATTCCACACAGTGCCTAGCATCTGTGTCCTCCCAGGTCGTGGGTGAGTGTGCAAAACCACTCAGCCATTGTGGAAAAGCAATAGCAGAAAGGAAAGTGTTAATAGAGATAATTAGCATATCTTATAGTTTCTCTTTAGAGTAGAGAAAGATTGGTACTATTTTGGTCAATGGCGTGAGGAGGAATTTAAAGAAACAAAAATAGATTTCTTCCTTCAGATCTTCAGAAGCACTTCTATCTCCCTCGATTTAGGACAGCATGTAGGCTGCTCTGTTATATTGCAATTGCCCTGGGAGTTGGATATTTAAAAGTTTTGTGGGGCTTTGGCCAAGTCAGGCACCAAACTTTGGTGGACAGCAATCTACCCTTTGTAAAAATGTAGAAAAAATATTTAATTTGCCAACTGTATTGTAGACTATTCTCACAGGTCTAAACACTGACCCAAAATTATACCACCTGATGACTTTTTTAAGCTCCAGCATAGAGCATCTGACATCAACAGATAATATTTTTTTAGTTCAAAGATTGGAATCGTACTGAATAGTAAGTGGAATATGACCACAACACTGAAGTAATGCTTTAATGACAGTCATTAAACAAGTAAAGCAATATTTTGCACATAAATATGATACTACTGCTTTCAAAAATAACTGATCACATCAATGTGTAGAAAAAGTCTCAACAAGCATTCAGGATAGTTTTGTTTCTGGCTCTCACTAGAGCTAAGAGTCCGTGAATGTGACTGAACGTTGTTCATACATGTCCATATGAAATATATACATTTCCTTTTTAGCTCCTGCGGAAAAAACAGGTAGGATGCTCGAATCACATAGTGAGATCAGAGTCCAGCTGTGAGCCACAGCCTGCTGTGGTTCTGATGTGGTCGGTGTGTCCAGCGGATAAAGTCTGTTCATGCATAGCCAGACTTGATGAAAACTAAAGTGTTTACAACAGTGATGGTCCAGTCAACCTAAACGGTTTTATGACTACATAGGATGTTGAAGGTTAAAACCATTTCAGTATTGTATTCTGGTAGAAATATGCTATTGATGCCATGGCTTTTCATAATCTCAAAAGGATTTCTATTAGATGATCAATTTATTCTTTTCACTTCAAATTGCCACTTGAGGTGACCCAGGGGCTGAAGAAACCAAGATTAATTTGGCAGTTTGCTTTCAGACAAGCAAAAATCACGATCTCTGAAAGATTTGCCAAAGATAGAGTTTAATTTTAGACAGTGAGCATCAGAAGCCCTAAGTTATTCTTGTAATTTTGATGCATTTTGTAGCTAAAGAAAGAATAGAAAAGGAAGGAAGATGGGAAGGAAAGAAAAAGAAAATGAAAGACCATATACTTGGGTTAAAGTCCTACTATAAGATTTTCTATTGACTTGAACTTTGTGTTTTATTCTGACTGTAGATAAGAGTAGTCTACAGGACTTGAATCTGAAAGTGGATAATTTAATAAAGGAAAAAAAGAAAAAAAAAAAAAAGGCTTTTCTTCTTATTGATCATAGAACAGCGTTCTAAAGGGTTTTTCTTATTTTCACATGCAGATGATGGGATAACTCCAGAAATCACTTGTCTGGGGACAAGTGTATATGGTACAAGGCCAGAAATGTTTCCTGACATGTGGCTTCTCAAAGTTCACAGAACTATTCACTTTGTTTCCAGATCATAACCAATGCTGTTCTGGATTTCCCATAGTTGTTTTCCCCAATGTAATTGGGTATAACTTTTAAAAAAAAAATATTGTATGTCATGCTTATCATCATATTTCTGCCTTGTTTTCTTTGTGTAAAGCAAATGAAACAACATATTGTCCTTGAAGAGTAAATTCATAGAATCCTAGAATGGTTTGCATTGGAAGGAACCTCAAAGACCACCTAGTTCCAAGCCCCCTGCCATGGGCAGGGACACCCTCCACTAGACCAGGTTGCCCAAAGCACCATCCAACCTGGCCTTGAACACTTCCAGGGATGGAGCCTCCACAACCTCTCTGGGAACCTGTTCCAGTGCCTCACCACTCTAACAGTGAAGAATTTCTTTCTAGCATCTAATCTAAATCTACCTTCCTTCAGTTTAAACTCATTACCCCTTGTCCAAACTAAGTCAAGGCATAAACTTCATGGATTCATCAAATCCACCAGAAACTTAAAATTTTAGTGAATTATCATGTTCCTGTGTGGTGGAACAAATTGTATAACAGATTCTGGAGCTACCACTTACAAGATAGATGGGATAAATGGGAAGAAATCACACCGTATTATTTCCTGTTGGCTTATACTGGAGCTTTGAATATGTCTGGATTTGGACTTCAGTCTGCTGGCAGGTCAAAATATAGGACTGCTCTTGAAAAAAGTGTTCCTTCAACTAGATCCTTAGTTCAGATCTGTGTGATTAGCCTTGAGCATATCATGCCTGCTGATTTCAGCAAACCTTTTCTATATTGCCTGGGAATCAGGAGTTAGAATAAGGAAGGTAAGATCACAACGGTGTCTCTTTCTTAGTTTACACAATCTCCTCCTTGACTGATGTCCTGAGAGGTCTGCCTTTTCTTCAATCTTCTTTAACTGTTTAGAGAATGAAATTTGACCTTCTGAAACAGTACACAAGAGAAACATTCTGCTCTACACGGTAAAATGCGCACAGATCGACTCTTTAAACTAAGGTAATATTCTGGGATATCAAAAATTATATTAAAAAAATCAGCTGCCTGTCTGTTTACTAACATTCAGACTAAATTTATACTATTTGTTTGTACTTGTTCCTGGATAAATGCACAGAAATTATTTGTTGTTTCAGATCACTAGCAATAAAATCCTGCAGTTGATCAGCTTTGTCATTACCCTGCAGCTACATGGAGAGGTTGGCTGCTGGCCATATTTTAATATAGTAATAATAATACTTAGCACTGTTCATCTCAAAAGCAATTTACACACATTAACTAATTAGGCCTCAGAACATTTACATGATAGGTGAATAGCATTCGTCCCACTTTAAAGAGGGGTAAGTGGAGAAACAGAAAATAAAATCACACTTCAAGCAAGAGTCACTAACTCTGAATGTCCGGCTTGTGACACATTCATTTGATTTTCTGAAATGTTAAGCATCTTCAGCTCTAGCTGAAGTCAAAAGAAGCAGCCGATGGTCTTCATCTCTATATCAGAATAAAGGTGCATTTCAGCTGCCATTTGCAAATGGAAGCCTTCAGTGAGGGCTTTGGAGAGTATTAGTTTTCATGCAGATTCTCTCTGATCTGTTGTAATTTTCTGATTGCCAGTTTTCTAGGTACCCCAAAGATCACTTCTTTCCCTGTATTTTTGCACATCTGTACCCTGAGTCATTTAAGACGTAGGTGCCAGAGCTTAGGACAAAGTCTGGTACGAGCCAGCAACAAATAATGGAGGGTATAAGTCGCCAGCTGTAAAATTCTTGTTTAGAAAAAAGAGTAAAAAGCACTTCCAGTTGCATAAAGATCAGCTATCCTTATTTGTGCATTTATTTATTTATCTCTTTATTTATTTAGGCAAGAATTTCCCTCCTCCCTTGTTTTTTTCTGCAATAGGACCACTCCTGAGATAGAGCCTGAGGTCTTAGCCTTATGGTAATAAATAATAAATGAAAATGCAACAAAGAAAATATTCCATACCTTGAGAATTTCCAGTCCAGAGGAAAGAGAGGAAAGAGAAGGCTTCACAGCTAACAGAAAGTGAAAAAAAGAACTTTTTTTTTTTTTTCCCCTTCATATAGGTCTTACACTGCAAAACAAAACAACAAAATAACTATACCCAAGCACTGGATGAAGAAGAGAATTGCTAATTCTTCGGGACGTTGGAACTGACACAGAGACGTTCATTCTTGTCTGTGGAGTTCAGGCACCAAGGAGATTGGTACTTAGGTAAACTCTTAGAAGTTGGCCCTGCTCTGCACTTTGGTCCTCCTGTCACACTTCCCTGCCTGACATAAATTGATTTTGAGACTATAATACTTGCTGCTTGCTCTTTTCAGCGTGTTTACATTCTCCTCTGCTCTGCATTCAGCAAAAGCATCCTTCTTCTGTCATGGAGGATGCTTCAGCATTTTTGATAGATGGACATTCATGATGCCAGTGTGCTACTTACACACCACAGATAAATCTCCCATAAACAGCATTCCACATGGAGAACTGCCAGCCTCCATCGGCAATAAATAAAAATGAGGAGATAAGAGCTCACCTGGTGCTGCTCCACCATTGTCAATGCCTTGTGCCAAAACTGGCTGCCAGTGTATCCTACCACATAGGAAGCGGCTTTTTTTTCTTTTTTAAATTAATCTTGTGGAAGTCTTAATCTGTACTTAATTACACATTCTCTACCCTTTCATTACCTGGCAGGTAGATAACACAAATGTTTTGACCCTTCAGCTTTTATCAAGGGAAACACAATAATGTCCTGAGGTTCAGAGTGGGAAACTAGGAGGTTGGTGTCAGTCTCCTATTGTAAATAATTAAAAAAAGAGAAGATTATTTAATTAACCAAGATCTAAGTCTTCTTCATTTGCTTTTAAAGGAAGCATTACTCATTGTAATGGGGTGTGCTGGCAGAAATCCTTTGGAGTGCTATAGAGACAACATAAATACACCTTGAGAACACTTGTTCTATTGAAGCTCGCTGGCAGTTTGCAGACTTTAAAGAATATCTTTTGAATTCTCAGCAAAAGAAGCCATTTGTTGCAACCCTTGCCTTGGTTTAAAGAACTGCTGACACCTCCTGGAAAACATTAAGAGTCATCTTATTAAAAAATCCTGACAAATATCTTTTTTTGTCATGCTGGGCCTGCATCTTGTATCACTCTTCAATTAAATTATTAAAGGCTGACAGAACACAAACAATTCCAAAGCGCTGAAAATAGCCTGCTGGGGGTTTGTCTGTTTACTTGGATGTTGGTTTTAGGAAAGATTTGTATCCTGTCTCCAGGGCGTATTCTGTGATTTGCACAAAATCCTGGGTTGAGGGTGTCCTTCAGGGAATCCACGGGAGCAGACGGTGCTATCAGAGACTGTTGGTGGGGCAAGCGGGATTTTATTGATTTCCCAAGGCCAAACAAGAAGCTCATGGCACGACCCCAGAGGTCCTTCTTGGTTTCCGGAATTTACTGTGCGCCTGGAAAGATGGCAAGAAAAATGGAAGGAATCTGTCCTGTGTTTGTCAGTGCTATAAACATCCTTAAAGGTACACACTGTTTATTCAAAACTGCACGCTGGCGGGTTTATTTCCAGTCCCTGCAGCTCCTGCCTGCGGTGGTGGTACCCCTTCTGGCAGCCTGGCTGCTTTTCTCATTGCCAGTCATGGTGGAAACAGAATTTGGACAAATTATGAACGAGTGGCACATATTCACAAACAGGGTGATAACACTAATGCAAAGAAGGATTACAAGGCTAGACTTTATTCACTGCCATTATTGTAGAAAGTAGTAGCTCCTTCCAGTCACACCTGAAAAAATATCCATGTTCCACACGAAAAAAAGAATCCCAAATTTTAGGCCTTACTTCTGCTATGCTCCTCCTGCATTTGCACATGCATACATCCATACATCCCCTCCTGCGTGCAGCTGTCACCATCAGCAGTGTGTTGGTCTAACCATGCAGGGCATAGAGGAGGACTGAAACCTAATGCTGGACACCGAAGGCTGCAACCCTGCAGTGGTGCTGTGCCAAGCAGGAGTGAGGAGAAAACTTCTTAAAAAAACATGCCCATGTCATTGAAGAGTAAACCTCTTTCCTCCTCATACTCTCAAGATAATCATAGGGAATACAGTAAAATATAGGACTGCAGTGACCTACCTGGGTCATTCGGTGCAATACCCTCCAATTATGGGCACTAGTGAATAAATGTTTAGTGTCTAGTATTAAGAAAATGTCCACTCTACACCACTACATACCATTGGCCACGAAGAACTTCTTAACTTAACTTCTTAACAATCTGTAAAAAAAATAAAGCTGTTATGTAAAAAGATAAAAACCCCCTCCACCCTAGTATGTGCAATGAGAAGAGAGGAAGAAAGCTCATGGGTCCAGCTGGTAGCCCAGCTCACTCCAGCAGCAGAGCACTGGTTTGGTGGAAATACTCAGAGGAATAAAGGCCCATGTCACCTCTCTAAACCAGTGGTTACCAACATGATTTTGGGAGACATCTTTCTGATGCCAGATGAATGAGACACAAGGTGCAGACCATCACCAGACTGCTTGAAATTCCTGGGAGTGTCAGCACTGCCCATTCAACACGTCACCTCACACATCACTTAGTTCTCCAGAACTCACTGGTGGAAACCCCTGAAGCCTGCATTAATGAAATAGAAAGATAGTGCAACAAATTCAATCAACAAATGGCAACCAAGTTTTCTATCCACAAAGGGAGCACCAGCCAACTGACTACCCAAAAACTCTGTCACAGATTTTAATTTCGGTCTCCCTGCAGTTTAAATTAATCTAGTTCCTTAACCCAACTAGCCTGCTCACAAGCAGACAAGTGGACTCCACAGCAGGGGTACAAACAGGAGGAGGGAATGGATTTCCACCTCATCTGAAGAAAAAGATGTTGAGAGTAGGGGAGACCAGGGAAAGCAGAGACTGGAGCAGGACAAACAGGGAAATAGTAAGGGGATGCTGGGGATGTTGTCAATGGCAAAGGGCAGTTGACAACAACAAGGTCATAGAATTAGGTCACAGAGTATGGATCTACCTCATGGATACTGCTGCTGTACTGCCAGTGCAGGGCATTTTTGAGGCAGTTTCACTGGGAGCCCAAAACATCACCTACCCAGCTCCTGTCCTTGCCCCCCTCTGTAAGCTGAGTTTCTGAGCCGTGTGGCTGCAGGCCAGCCAGCACAGGGTCCCACAGTCTGAATGATACCATGAGTTTTCTGTTGCTCTTGTTTTTTTTAAGAAGTGCCTCTGCTGTCAGAGCATCATGTACAAGTTTGACCTATATAACAGACCAAGTAGGTCACCGAGTGCACATTGGACCATGACAAATTGATTTTGAACCATCACTTATCTGGCTCTGTTGCTGTCAAGGAGGATACATCAATGTGATTAATAAATTATTTACCAAATAGATAAAAGCATGCTTCCCCCACCAGAGATTCTGGAGGGTTTATTGTTTTAAGCTGCTGCACTAATTGGGCTGTACATTCACTTGCAGTTCCAAGAGAGATGAACATTAGAGGAACAATGCTCTTTACTGCACACGGTGGTGACACAGCAGAGGCATCCCATGAATGCTACAACAAATGATGCTCAATTTAGTGTTTTCCTGGCGCAGCTCCCAGCACCCCCTCCTCGCACCGGTCTCCATCCAGAGCTGCCTTCAGAGCCGAGGGGCGAGCTGGCCTCATGGAGGCACTGAAACATTTTACCTCAAGCTTCACTAAGACATGAGGGACAGATTTGAGACTCCACTCCGTAGCATTCCTCTCTTTATCTCAGCAATGATCCTAGATTGCTTCCCCTGGGATCTCAACCATCACAGTAGAAAAAAAAAACCCTAACAGGCAGGAGAAAGAAAGGGATGGCAAAGCCTTTTCCCCAACTGAGGAGCCTTTGCTCCATCCCCCTCAAAAAAACCTCAAAACCCACCCCAAACCAAAACCCCACCCCCCAAAAAGAAAGACAAAATAAAATAAATAAAATATATTCTGCAAACAGTCAGGAGGAAAAAAAAAAATACAGGAATCCCTTCCACTCTCAAGGTATATATCATCTGGTGCCAGTTTGTAATACTGACTCCTGAGGGGTTATTTGTACCCTTGGGTAACATAACAGATCTCCAAAGAGGCTTAAAGCAGATGAAGCTCTTCTCAACTCAATGATTTTTTGAGGAGGAGGAAGGAGGAAAGGCAGAAGAGAGGGAGGGAAAAAAAAGAAAAAAAATTAAGGAAACTACTTTTCTAATTGTAGCAGAAGTAGAATGTCTGCCCTTGCCAGAAACTATTTGCAGTATCCAAACAGTCAGCTTTCTTTTTTTTTTTTTTTTTTTTTTTGCAGTGCCTTGAAAACCCCTACAAAGGAATCCTGACTCTGTCAGACTCTCACAGGAGAAAGAGTCTGCTGGAGTTGGGGTCACTGAAGAAAAATGCTTGAGAACCACAGTCCTAGATAAAGATGTAAAATGTCCTGGCACTTGGATCTATTTATTAGCCTCTTTCCTGTGGGGTATCCACTAATCCTGATCACTAGAGAAAAAGGCTATATTATAATGATTCTTAATTAGATACAGATGCAACAGATTGTTTCATTATTTCCATGTGCTGCCGTCAGTGGTTCGTGCAGTGTTTTCAGTTTCATTAAGCTCGCATGCTAAATTCCTGCATGAGCTGTCTCTGTCATCCAAGACAGCCCCCCTGCCCCCAGCAACGCTTTTTGCCCGAGCATCTCTGCTTCTGATTTCTTTTATAAACCTTATCTGTGGCATTCCTCTTTGCTGCTATTGTTTTATACTGGAGGACAACTGTTCACCTTCAGAACCAGAGTTTGTCCTCAGTGAAAAAAAAAAAACTTTTAAGGAAGGGAAACTGCAGTGTAATCTAAAATGCATTTTAATCACTGCAACTAATTATGAAGAGTGGTAAATCAGTAAGGGTCAGAGCTCTAGCACCTTACTCCAAATGACAAACAGTAGTACAGCTGATTGTAATGGGATTGCTCCTCCGAGTAGCTGCCCATTACTTTCACTGAGAGATTCATAGTCTCTTTGAAAAACTATCTGAAAGATCATTAATAAAAGAATAATTAACAAGGAAAGTGAAGCCATTATTTCAAGAATTTCTGCAAACAATGGAAAAACTTCATTTATGGTGGAGACAATGAATCAGGGCAGTGAAAATCTGGGTAGCTCTGTATTGCTGATTGATACCAACAAACATAATCTCATTTTGGGGGCAGGTGGAGTAGGAGGAAAAAGAGATCTGTTTATGGAGATATGGACTAAATTGATTGTTAAATCAGAGGAGAAAACAAACATTAAGACAAGAAATTACCTTTTATAAGTATTAAGTGCTTTGATCCTCAGGAATTTTGAAAGGGACCAGATTTTCCCAACCCTCATTGCTTTTGTGAAATAACATCTGAGATTTTTCCATTGAAATAAATGAAATGTTTCTGAGAAGCTTGTATTAATTAAACTGTCATTGAACCTAAGGTATGTGACTGTCAAAACCCGACCTGACTCAGCGGTTCCTCTGGGAGGCTCCTCAGAAGATAGGAGGGTACTTCCTAGGCAAACTACGGATTGAAGTGCCCCAGGCAAGCAATTCAGGGCTTCCCAGACCGCTGGGCTCCATCCAGCGCTACCAGCTGGAGCTGGCTGTCCAGTGGCTGTGGTTTATCAGCTCCTGGACAATATGTCGTGAGAGTGCAATTGCTCTGTGCATGCCTGAAGTCCTTCCACCAGTGGACAGATGGGCTGTTTCTGCTCTGCACTGGGGGCTGTTGCATTACGCTGAGCAGAACCAGACCACCACTGCCTGCATTCACTCATGTCGACCTGACTGTGATTTCTATCTTTCAACCTGTCTGTATTATCTCTTTACAAGCGTGAATGTACCAAAATCTAGGAAGACAGACGTGAGAAGGCCTACTTCACACATGCTAGTTCTTCTACTCTTCCCTAAGGTTCATAGCTAGAGGTGGCATACAGGGCTGGAGGGACCACCTGATAGCTGGGCCACTCCTGATGTTGGAACATCCTACCTGTTTAAGGAAGCAAAAGGTGCAGGTTTGATTTGTTCAGCAGGCTCCATGCAAGCTGTCAGGAAGACAAGTTAAGCAAGGTTGTGAGGACGTCTGTTCAAGATGTACTTAAAATTCACCACCGCTTGCAAAACAAAAATCAGTAGAGGTTTCCTTTGACTTCCTGACTAAACATCCTCAGGGCTCTGCATTTTTGATGGTTACTTTAAAGAGTGAACCAGATAGAAAATTATGTATGAAGACCCAGTCACTTCTTTGGCATTTCCCACACTTACTTATTTTTCTCACCAATGTTACTCTGCTTCCTACATTTTACCAGAACATTTCTTGCTAAAAAAGTGGGAAAGGAAAGTAATTCTCCATCAGCAGAGAAAATTCCAAAGTGTGTGATTCCCTCAGCCCTGAGACTTTGCTACAAACATGTATGGAGATCTGAAACACGTATTGCTGCCATCGGCTGCTACTTCCGCACGGCATCACCCAGACTTGTGTTCACACATTCAAAATAATGAGATGGCATAATATATGTGATCCTGCAACCTTACTGGTTAACAGAACACCTGAGACACCTGATCTGGAGCCCTGAATCTCTCTGATATGCCAGAGTCTATTATTACCCCTGGAGGCTGCATAAAATACAGCCCATATTCTCCCAAAATTTCTGCACAATGTTATCTTCAGGCATACAGGACAGAACGAAAGCATAAGGTAATGCAAAGGTAAATTCACATTTTATTCTATAAAAAACTTCAGTCCGTATATATGGAAAACATCTGGAC
This sequence comes from Aramus guarauna, assembly GCA_013400195.1. NCBI lineage: Eukaryota > Metazoa > Chordata > Aves > Gruiformes > Aramidae > Aramus > Aramus guarauna. The sequence goes on along the minus strand of VXBL01004884.1, from coordinate 2,725,426 downwards.
AGGCTAAATCACTCAAGGTATTTGTCTGTCTATTAGAACATACTATGTGGATACCATGTACAAGTACTTGGCTATAGAGGAAAGGAGAAACTCATTATTATGGTATGAAATTTTGTTACTGATTGCTGTTACTTAGTTTTTAACATGATGATTCATGTTTAAAAAACCCACAAGACAAATGGCATTTGCAACATTTGCAAAGAAACACCTATTTCTAAAAAAAAAAAATCCAGGAAAAGCGTAATTAGGAAAAGGCATCTTGTAAAAAAAGGAAAAGACGACAGTGTACTTGATTTTAAATCATGTCAGTTAAAAATGCCAAGCACATTGGTTGTTGTAGTGAAATGGGCTTTTGTCTCTTAAAGACTTGATCTATAATTAAGAGTTTTGTGGTAGATGATGTTACTGTGTTCAGTTCCCATGAATCCCAGTGCTGTTTTCCCTAAAGCTACTGCATCAAGACAAAAGCATGGAAAAAGTGAGCAGCCAGGGGAAAAAGAAACAAACAAAAAGTGCCATTAGATCTCTTCTTTTGTTTATTATGTTTGAGCAGGGAGTTTACCTTTCTTCTTTTTTTAATCTTGATTTTTTTTTTTTTTTTTTTTTTTTTTTTTTTTTTTTTTTTTTTTTTTTTTTTTTTTTTTTTTTGTCTTTCATTAAAATGCAATGTCCTCTAGTTGATAGTATTTGGGCATCTTTCCCAAGTCTGCCTGACAACATCAATGGTTAGCTGTTGAGCTGCAGTGACCCCATAAGCAAGCTGTCCTCTGGTATTCTGGCTGCACCTACTATTACTCAAGCAGTGGGAGCCAAACAAATACGACATTTGGATCTTTCCTACTTGTTCCGCAAAGCCCGGTGCACGGACACACTGTATAAGGAATCAACAATTCCCTGCGATTACACAGCAGGACGCGAGCACTGGCAGCAGAGCCGAGAACTTAACTCTGGGGTATACGGGGCTGACGAATGCAGAGACATATTGATCCTCGGCAGTCTGTCTCATCAGCAAAGTAGTAATGGTCTGCATATTAACACACCAGCCTATGAGGTTACAAAAGACAAGAAAGGACGCCGGAGCTTAGTGCCTAGAGGATGAGCACGCTGTGCTAGCTCCACACGTAATGCGGAAGGTTAACCAGCCACCATCGCTTGGCTCAGAGGCCAACCTCGCCAATGGTTATTTAAGCAGAGGGATTAAAAATGACCACTTTTGCTGAAATGTTTGTGCCAGGCTGGAAAGCATCAGAGCGAGCAAGTAAATTGCAAACTAGCAAGAGCTAGCAAATTAAGCAAAAGGAAAATGAGTTTCACGGATGTTGGAAAAAAGTACTGGTTAAAAAACACTGATTACAAAATTACTATTGCTTAATGAATGCACACATCTTCAGCTGACATCGAGGAGAGAATCAGCCCTCGCTTGGTTCCTAGACATGCAGGTGACAGATGATAATTCTCTGCCTTCTAAGTACAAGCTGGAGGTATCATTGCAACCCCCGGTCCAGTGCCAGGGAAGTGCTTCAGTACCACTGAGGAATGGTGCTGCAGCGGTTGCTGAGATTGAGTGATTAATACTGCAGAACAGCTCTGGCACTCATCCTGCCTGTACAGAACCTGTGTACGTCTGGGAGCTGTGCAAGAATCAGAACTTCAGACAAGAGAAGTTCCATTACTTCATCAGTGTACACATCTGTCTAATACCTGTAAAAAGAGGAGTGTAAAAACAGTCAATGGGACATCATGATATCCTGTGAAATTTCAGGTTTCTATCAAAAATCATGAGTGGGCTTGAAACAAGGCATTGTGGAAGACTGTGGGTTTTGACAGATTATTGTTAGATATATGTGAACACTGAAGTACATTTTAGTACATTTACACTGAAGTACTATTGCAAACAATACTTTAAAATAGAAACACTGTAATACTGATATTAAATGATTAATTTTGTCATATGTATATGTCATATATTATAATACTATTAAGAAAAATGTGATGGTTAATGATCAACTAACATTACAGAATTATTTTAATTCTTGATTATCAGTACCTTTTTTAATATCACTGGGTAGGTACTGCTAACACTTTGCATTACAATTTCAGGATGCACATTCGTTATGTCAAAATTTCTCATGAAACAGAAATTCTGTTTCCCAGGAAACTCCAGCGTCTTTTTCTGTATGTTTGCTTACTTTTTCTATTTGCTTTTATTTATGATTTTTCTAGAGATTTGTAGGCAGATTCTCATGTAGGTTGTCTGGACTCCCAGGTAAAGAGGTCTTCAGGCTATTGGCAAGGTGTCTGAAAATACGGTTTACATTTGTTAGAGAGATATTTTTCTTTCACAAAAAAAAAAAAAAAAAAAAAAGATTTGAAAATTAGGAAAAACTGAAAAAAAATCTTTTGCAGCTCACAGTAATCCTGGCTGATGGTTAGGGCTCTTAGTCACCACATTCACATAAATACAACCTGTCTGTCTGCCTCAACAGCCAAGTACACCTGGGTCTGAATTCACTGCTAAGTACTCTGTGAGGACATTCTGCACTGGATGATGAAGACAAAAGAAGATTAATTCAATTATTTCATTATAGTTTTAGTATCATAGTGCATCACTGATATTCTTGCACTTCTGAATGCCAGGGATAATGGAAAGAAACTAAAAATATTTTAAAATGACTATATTTAGGCCTACTGAATACCATTTAACCTCATCATATTCCTTACAGTCTCTGCCGTCTTCTGGACTGGTGAAACTCAAGGGCTGCACTTTACACGTCATCAGGAAGGGAACAGCTCTTGAAACAAGTGGGGAGGGAGGAGGGGGAGCAGCTTGACACTGAGCCATTGCTTGGGCTTGCAGATCTCTGCTGAATGAGTAGGGGACGTGCACACGGTCAGTAAGGTTCAGGGTAAGGCTCATTTCAGGTTAGGAAAGGCCCCACTGCATCCGTACAGGTACCAGCGCATCAGTACAGTATGTTGTGTCCATCTGCCCACACAGGATCTAAGAATATCTTCCTGATCCAAAGCCCTTGAGGGCTGAATTCAGTCCATTTTGATAGAGGTTGTTTACAGAACCCAGTGAGAAATATCCTCTAGCTCCTACGTGCTGGTCTTATACATTGATTTCGATGGTAACATCTCGATATAACGAGTTCAAAATCTGCCCTCGTGGGATAAAGCAGATTTTCAAGTTGCATTTCTATTATGGGCTTTAAGCATAGTCTTGACATTTTCTCTATGCATTCTTGTGTCTGAATGAAATATTTTCATTTATTTTTATAGAAGCAAGGAACACTGCAGAGTCAGTTGGATCAATTACCACTTTATAGCCAATAATATTGATTCTACTATATTCAGTAAGGTAATATCCAGCACTGAAAATATTAACGTTCAACACTTAGCAGATTATTAGACATATTGATAGTAACAAAAAATAATTAATAATTTAAAGTTCAATTGTATTGCCAATGAAGTAGGTTAGTTGCACATTCTTAGATGAAATCAAGTCTCAGACAACATCCTATTTCACAGCTTTAGCAAAGGACACATTACAATAATCATAAAACTTATACTCCTTTTTGCTTACTCAAAGTCTGAAAAGCAGTTATAGTTCAGTTGTAATTCAAAATTATTTTTAAAATCTTCCTTTTTTTTTTTTTTATTATTTATGAAAAAAGAAATTGTTCCCCAGGAGTAGGAACAGAAACCCATAGAATCATAGAATTATTTGAGTTGGAAGGGAAATTAAAAGTCATCTAGTCCAACGCCCTTGCAATAAGCAGGGATGTCTTCAACTAGATCCGGTTGCTCAGAGCCCCATCCAACCTGGCCTTGAATGTTTCCAGGGATGGGGCATCTACCACCTCTCTGGGCAACTTGTTCCAGTGTCTCACCACCCTCACTGTAACAAATTTCTTCCTTATGTTGAATTTAAATCTACTCTCTTTTAGTTTAAAACCATTACCCCTTGTCCTATCACCACAGACTCTGCTAAAAAGTTTGTCCCCATCTTCCTCATAAGCCCCCTTTAGGTACTGCAAGGCTGCAATAAGGTCTCCCTGGAGCCTTCTCTTCTCCAGGCTGAACAATCCCAGCCTGTCCTCATAGCAGAGGTGCTCCAGCCCTCTGATCATCTTCGTGGCCTCCTCTGGACTCACTCCAACAGCTCCATGTCCTTGTACTGGGGCCCCCAGAGCTGGACGCAGTACTCCAGGTGGGGTTTCACAAGAGCAGAGTAGAGGGGCAGAATCCCCTCCCTTGGCCTGCTGGTCACGCTGTTTTTGATGCAGCCCAGACCACGGTTGGCTTTCTGGGCTGTGAGTGCACACTGCTGGGTCATGTCCAGCTTTTCATCCACCACCCCCATTATAAATGGCATTTATCGTCCAGAGCAGCTCTTTGAACCTCAGTCATTCCTTACACACCTCATATCAAGGTGGGTCTTTCCTTGGGGATGGCAGGGTCTGTCCCCAACAGCTGATTATATCCCTTGGTAAAATCTCTGTATTATTTTGCTCTTACATGAAGCACAGACACTGTACACCCGAATAGGCAGTGCGCTCACCCTGCGCAGGAGCCATCCGTGGGGCTGAACCCAGATTTACAGGGACAGGCAATGAGGTCTGAGATCAAAAAGGAGCACACAGGAAAAAGTCAGATCTTTTACAAGTAAATAGGCATTTTTTCTTTTCCAGATGTGTAACAACAAAATATTATCATTTTGTGTCGAATTCTTGAAGATGAATAAGCTGTGCTGTTCTTGTTTGGTACAATATTGTTCTTTAAGGCTGCTGCATGCCCATACACATGAAATACATACATAGTGAATTATATGTATTTGCACACACATACACACAGAAAGTTTACAACAAAATTTTCCATCTGGATCTCCAGCAGCTAAGAAGCATAAACCTGTCATTGGTTCAGGTGACAACCCTAAACAGCAGGTTACAGGCTTGACTGAAACTAAATGATTTTTTTTCTCTATGTCCTCATTTTGAATTACCTGTACAAAGTAGACCTGCTACAACAGTGCCTTCACCTCAAAAAAGCCTCAAAGTCAAACCAAATATAGAAACATCAGGAATTTTTGCAAAATGCCAGAGATTTATACCATTTCTCATTCCTCTGCCAGTCCTGTCTGTAACTTACCCTTTGGCTTTGCAGAGGTTTAAAGTGGCCATTTGAGAGCTAACAGGCAGTAGGCAGTTCTCCCCCTGAAAAAGCTGCCTGCAACCGCAGACTTATTTAAATGTGAATGTGTAGCTGGTCTCCTGCATGCAAAATAAAGCAGGTGTTAAAATATTAAACTCTACCACTGTCCACTATTCATTGCATCCAACTGGTGCTGTCAGATGCAAGCTGCTTGACTAACCAGGGCCTGTGATTTAGTATGACATCTCAACTCTAATTACTCCCTCCTCCTGATTCATTTTCTCAGCCTCTGATTTTCAAATTCAGATAGCCTGGAATCAAGGCATTGTGGGTTTGGTTTTGTGCAAGACAGCTAGAAATGCGCTTGCCTCTGAATGCAGAAGAGAGTGAATCACCTTGCGGCTCCTGAAATGATTTGCTACAAAGCTAAGTCTTTCAAGGGACAATTTAACCTGCTCTTGGGTGTCTTTGTGGTGTCTGGGCAGATTCGTCAAGTCTCATGTACTAAGCACGGGTGTCACGCAGCTGGCTCCTACCCTGACTGTCTGCACAGGCCTCTGTCCCCCATGTAGCCTCTCTGCTGCTCTGCCCCATCTGCCGGGCACAGATATGCCTTCTTCTGGCACGAAGGATCACAGACGTGACGGCGCTGGCATTGTTCCCCCGTGCAACGCTGCGCTCAGATTTGTGACGGGATGGATCAGGTCACGCGGCAGGGCAGCCCCGGACTTCCCCACTGCACATCTGGACTATGAGCAAACCACGGAGAACAAATTGCAGAGACAATAATCAGAAATGTTTTGAATAAATATATTCTGCTGCAGGGTTAACCTGCCCTTGTACCTTAGATTTCACCAAGAATAGTCCCTGATGTCCTATGAATCAATGGCACAGGCAATAAGAAACAACAGCATCTTTAAAGCTCTCTGCAAGCTGCTATTTTCTCTAGCAATACGTTTTTTTGTGTTGAAGAAAGTGAACATTTTCTTGACCTTACTAAATTATTATGGTCTTTTCTTTTGAAATTTGCCAGTGAAATCCGAAATAACAGAAACTTTCTTTTTGGAAAGAAGAGGGGGAATAAACCCTCTACTTTCTTTTATTTCTTTTATTTTTCAGAGGAGAAAGTCAAAACTTCAAAGTGTTTCCCATCAAACTGAAAACAAGATTTTCCAGTCTATTTAGAAATGTTCTACCTTTTTTTTTTTTTTTTTTTAAAAAAAAAATATCTTTCTAACAAATGTAGCCTACATATACTTTAGAAGGTTAAAATACAAATTCTAAGGGTATTCAGGGTTGATTTTGGCCAGCTAACTTGTATTAATTACATTTTCCAAACATTTTTAGGTTAGGTTGGTGTCAGTGTTAGCTCATGTGCAGGAAGAGAAAAGCTTTGTCCTAGGGAAATGCATCTCATAGACTGTTAAAGCTGCCGGTTATTAAACAGTGAGGTATGGGACCTAGAGAGTGTTTCCCCAAAGTCCACATTTCAGGTTACGTGACAGGAGCATGCCCCACGTCAGGTAACGTAACACGAGGCAGGTGGTGTGCCACTGCTGTGTGGGTTGATCGTATGAAATACTTTTCTTTCTATCTGTGAGTTGTCAGTTCATTGCAAATGCCTCCAGGCACCAAAATATCTCATTTAACTTTCTCAGTCCTCGTCCCAAGAACTACTGCCCAACGAAGCCCTGAGCACCTGCCTTCTGCTTCCTGTGTAAACCGACCTGACTTTCCTCCTGCTAGAAATAATTTTTGGTGCATTCAGCAAAGTTCTCACCAAATAATAAAAAAAGTCATGAAGATGCAATGGCAAAATCCAACATTAAAAATTTTATCTGTAGAGTGCACCAATCAGGTTTGCCATTCTGCAGTTCCCGAGCAGCTCTGAACACCCTCCACTCACTCTTTCTTCAGATAGAAGTGGATCTTCTTTGTCAAACATAAATTATTATTTTGTTCAGCTGTCACCACTCCACATGCACTGGGCTTACAAAGGAGTATGTGCAAGATGGAGAATTTCTCAGAGAACAGCGAATCCCTTCTGCTTTCAACAGCAGTTCCTATAAACAGGGAAATTAAAAGTGTCTGAAGTAAAGCTGGACAAATCATGTCTGTACCATTTATCACTCATGATGGACACCTAAGCCTTCACAGCTCTCTTCTACGAAAATTTTCTTTAGTAATCCATGATCTCAATCCATGGATGAGTGATTTGCACTCAATCTGCAAATTAATTGTCTCTAATAATAGTCCCAGAGTAGAAACACAAAACAGCATGTCAGCATTTCCCCAATACCAAGACTGCAGATTTCCAGTATTTCCTCTCCTATGAGGGACAACTCACAGGATGTTCTTTCTCCTTTTGTGTTCTTTTTTTTTCATACTTTATTTCTATATTGTCTTTCTCTGTGAGCTCACCAGTCCTATTTCCCATTGCAAAACACCGATTTTACAAACAAGTATTGCCAGTAGCTTCAGTTTTAATGGATCAATGGTTTCATTTGGGCTAAATAAAAAGAAAATAAAGGTAATTCCTCTACATTGAATTTATTTCTTATCATTATTTATTAAGTTCAATTTGCTACTTCTGAGGATTCAGTCAAGATAAGGGCCCTTTTCTGCTGTGCATTTTACAAATATACAACAATATATTGTTCCTGCTCCAGACTACTTATTGTCCAGACAGACAAAGGACAAGGCAAAAGCAAATAACGTACAAGGAAGTCAAAAAGAAAGAAAGAAAGAAAAAAAAACAAAAATGCCATCAGTTGTAGTTCTGGCTATTTATATTGTTTAGGAACAGGATTGCATTTTTGTTACCAGATCGGAATGTACAAGCTTCTCGCTTGGTGTTTAGCCCTATTAAGGCAAGTAAGAGAGACATCTATACCCATTTTCTGCTACATATTTATTTTGTGCAATGGCCTGTGAAAGAAAATGCTGACTGTTTTTTCTAGCTCTGAAGTCTTTTCACAGTGCGTAGAGGAGACAACAGAGATTGAAATTTAATGGAGCCTTCTCCCTGGTGTCGGTCCCAGGATCCGGTTTCTGGACACCTCTGATGTGCACTCACCAGCCACCGGTCCCGTGGGGCCGCGGCTGTTTGCAGCAGCCGAGGTGCCACGGGTTTGGCGTGGGGTGTGGGGTACTGCTGGCTGCTAAACCCCCGGAGGAAGAGAAAACCTCCTCCTCAGACAAGGCAGAGGTCTCCCGGGTGACCCTGGGCGGCTCTGCCACTCTGTTGAGTCGTACGAGAGCTCACAAGATGCTTTGCGCTTCCATTTCTGACTAGAAATACTGGAGGAGAAAGAGACATTTTCCTTTTCTTGCTCCAAAGTCTGTCTATAATATACATCAGGGAAGTGTTCTGGTGTATGAAACCAGCGCTGACTTAAGATCAAATCTAAAAATAAAAAAAATTGGTGTTGTATTCATTGTAACCTGCCTAGTCTTTTTTACTCTGTGCCAGCCTGTATGTATATAAGCTTGATTAAAGACCATAATACAAATAATTTAAAAATTTATATTTCTTCCTTTTTCAACACTGTCATACAATATAATTATATGATTTCTAGAGGGTACTTAAAAATGAATTATAGGGTGTTTTCTTCACATTCTTGGTCACAAGTGAACTACCAAGCTTAGTACTGCCTTTGTAAATAGCATTCCAAATAATCATGAAACATCCTATAATTCAATTATAAATAACCTCTGAGAACCATAAAATGATATTTTCTAGGCTGGTGACACAAACAGATATATTCACCACCCTGACTGTAAAATGGAACCTAAAACAAACCCAGCATTTCGCTTGCTTTCAATCTGTAATGTGCTGCTGTGCATGAAAAATACAATGGAGCCTATACAGCCTGTAACGCTCTCCTTGGAATTAGTTCTTCTCAGAAAAGCAAAGTTAAAATCAAACCAAACCAAAACAAACAGTATGTTTCCCATTCAAATATATATAATACAAGCCTTTACTCAGCAGTATTTGAGATATAAATACGCTGGACGGATTAACAACCATTGCAGGAAAAGATGCATTTTTTTGACATTTATTACAAAAAATCACTATGTGACATTTTTAAGGAAGGTGTTTTACTGTTACTAGTGTACTAACTTCTGAGGCATCCCCATTCTGATGCTCGGTGCACGAATCCCTCCTCACACTACCAAATGGTATAACAGGGTGTTAGAGTAAACGAAAATTGGGTAGATCAATGAGGCAAACCTAACTCGAAGAGAAGGACTGTTCTTCACCCAGTGACCAAAAGCTCGATAAATCTGTCCTTAGCACAAACATCTTCTGTCAAATTTTGTCCTAAAAGGCAAGATAAGAAATCATAGACAGTGGAGTAAGCAGACATTTATTAAAATACAAAGCCACTGTTGTTGCTGTTGTTTAGCTCAAGGTTTGGGGTGCTCAGAGGAAAAAAGACATGCAGTATTTAGATCACACCGGAGGAGGGCAGGGATAAAACTTTATACTGTAAGGCAAAGCTTAAAAAGGAGCCAATAAGTAGCACCCAGGGTTGCAGTAGGTTAATGGTGGTGAGAGAAATTAAACAAGGTGGAAAAGGTACATTTTGGCAGTGCCCCTGTTACATGGTGTGGCACACACACAGAGTACTAACTCACAAGCTCTGCCCCTTGCAGCATCGCCTCCACCATGGCCTGAGGCTCCTACAACCTGATCTTGATCTTGTGGGCATCTACTAGGAGACAGCTCACGAGTGTGAGCCTCACAAGCATGGGTGGCCATGCAGGGGTCAGGGACGAAGCCGTCTGACACTGCTTGTGTCATCAGAGAAGAACAGAGCCGTACGCATTTTGGTAAGATGTGCGAAAAGATGAGTTGATTAAGCATAGGATAACATGGTGGGATAGGTGAATTTGATTCCTAAGAAGCCTGAGTGAAGCCTCACAAATGTGTCATCTTGGGTGTCACTGTGGCACCCAACACCACTCTCTGTTTTTTTAGCTCTATTGCCAAGTGGGAGGAATAAAATTGATGAACTTCTCCTTGCATCTTTGATAAGTAAGTGCTACTGTTTTCCTGAAAGCACCTGTTTCCTTCCTACATCTCTTCTTGGGAGTTTTTTTTAAAGATTTTTTTGCCTGAGAAGCAGCTGAATTCCAAATCCCAGGTCACTCCCCATCTGTTTGCAGAAAACAAGCTAGTTAATTTTGGGAATGCTAAAAAAGAGTTCTAAAAAGCCTCTTTCACATTGATGCTCCCCAACACTGGAAGGCAGGGCATATGGGGGAGCAGCAATTGGTGGAAAAATTTTATCTGTGGTACGAGAAACTGGATAACAGTGCTCTTGTGAGGACACATGATAAATGTTAAAGGCAGATTCCATGATTGCCTTTTCCCTCTTGGGCTATTATTACCTATATATTGTGCAGCTGGTACTGACTACCGGTAACGTGTGTTTAGCTATTTTAATATTCCCTTTTAGAATAGGGTGGCAGAGACTCCCTGTTTTGTGGTTTGTAGCTCTGTAGGTGTTTGTAACTTTGCAGCTTTCCATCTGCAAGCAAACTCATGCTCACTTCTGGGCACAGAAAGATAGAGATAAGCAGAAGGGAGCTTGGAGAAAAAGAACAAAAGTTATTGTGAGGCTGGAAGGGGTGATATATAAAAGAGATAAGTAAGCACAACTTGACTAAACAATGACTAATTGCTAGGGCATAATAACAATTCTGAAAGGAGTCTTAATTGATTTATCTGAAGAATGCTCAAGGCCTCTTTTAAGATGCTTTACTATTAGATTTATTTATCTGCCTTGGTTAAGGGCACAATTGAAGACTTCTGTCCTCATTCAATGGTTGGAATTAGGGGAAACTAAACACACACAGAACCATAAGCATCACAGGGCCAGTGGCTCTTAAAATATTCTTGTGTGAATAGTCCTGTGTGTCACCAGTGGAAGCTAATGGGTGTCCTAGACTCTCAGATGGTGAAAAACAAAGACGTTAAATTATAATGGTTACAGGAGTCTTAACAGCGAATTAGCCTAATCCAATACACAGAACCGCATGGCCCGTGAATTGCTGTATACCAAGGACCACCAGCCCTGAATCTGGGGAAGGTGGCTAGCATAAAATGTGGAATGAAACTTGTTAAATGTGGAGGGAAAGGTTATGGTATTCCTTCCAAAAAGTTAAAAATATTAATTCATATTACTCAGATGGTATAAAATGTCAGAGCTGCATTGACTTCAGCAGCACTGTGTTGATTTGCATTAACTGAAATTCTGTCCCTAAATTCTTTAAGAAAACCCAGAATGAAACTATAATGAATTTATTTTTGGAAGGACACCATCTGGTGTTTTATTGCTAGGTGACAAGAAGTAAGAAAGGATAGTCTGACTGCTGGTTGCAAGAGCATTGCAGGATTTGCTTTTAACAGGGGCTAGTGAGGATGTGGTTAACCAAATATCGCTTTTTAACAGGTCCCCTCACAATCATCTACAAGCTGGAAATGAGCTCAAACCAAATCCACTGACCTGGATATCATAAACTGTCTCTCTTTAAAACTGGTGTAAACTAGGAATAATGGCACAATTCTGTCACGCTTCAGAGGCAAATTAACCCCCTGTCTAGATCTCTATTGTGCCTAACCAATCATCTCCATTTAATGGCTTCAATATTTCTGTTGATTATAAAGCTGGCTCTGAATATAAGTTAGGCCACTTTTTAGGATTCATAACCCAGTGTAAAACTGAGGAACTTGAATCCTTGCCTGGATGTTGATTTCATTGCATTCTCTGATTCCCTTCATTTTTTTCCATGACTCTTCTTCTGCACTATAAATAATTTTTCCAGTTGTTCCAGCACATAGTTGTCTCATATCCCTCATACCACATTACACCTCAAGCAAGGTAAAGGTAGGTTTTCTGCAATTGCTGTTGATTAATTTTGGGAGAAGAACATTTAAAGTGTGATTTTAATTTTTTAAATATTGTAACTGTGTCAGCTGCACCTCCTTTTGATTGCTGTTAAATGGTAATTTTAGCAGAGCCTTTAGGTAGAGATGTCCCATAAAGGGACAGCAGAACCTTTCTGAGAAAGATTAAATGACGGTGCTCTGAGAGGCAGTCAGTCTGCTCTTCACCTCAAGCAACAGCCAACCACAAAGTGCCAAAACAGTGTCTGAGGAGATAAGCATGAGTGTGAGCTATTTAGTAAGGGAGAGCTAAGAAAACGAAACAATTGTTTTATTTGCCTATCTTTATCACAAAATACAGACATGATTGAGCGGTGGGACTACCACAAAAAGTGAGGGGGCAACTTCTCTTATGGAAATGCACGTTAGGTAGATACAGGCTCAGGAAAAGAACATTTATCTTGAGGTATTTGTATTAATTTGCATTATTAGTAAGCACCAGTTGTAATTGTAGTAAGAATAAAAGCAACTGTGAGAGCTGATCTGAAGCCTCCTCATTTGCTTGTGAAGTACAGGTTTCCCTGATGAGGCAAGGGTTTTGCTATTCTCCACCAGCAAGGGTTGGGTAGCTGGTCTTTCTTCTGCTGGAGCCCAGCTCCACTCATCCCAGGCTGCAGTTTGGTGCAAGAGCCTTCAGTGAGGGCTGGCAGCAGGGAGCAGCTGTCCCCAGGTTTGAGCTGTGACATAGTGGCTATGTCATACTGGATTCACTGACCTCTGTGGCCCTGCTCTCAGCTGAGATTCAGGAGGGGGATGTGGGGGTCTGAGCTGGATTTGAAGGCATTTGCTCTTCCAATATCCCTGAAATCATGGCTACCTCAGCTGACTCTACGTGTCCTGCCGTGACAAAGCAGATGCTCTTCTTTCCACTAGACACTGGTCTCAGGCTGTTTGGAGTTAAATTCTGATCAGTTGCCCAAGAAATGCCAGACCATAGGAGTTATTGCACAGTCAGGGGACTGTGCATAACTTCTGGTTTCTAAGGAACAGTACATAATGATAATCCCATAGCTTCAGCTTTAAGACAGCTAATACTTTTATTACTTTTACTTCTATTAATGCTGCTTGGAAAATATAATGTTAATATATAAGTGTAATTACAGTAGGTCTGTAATTATAAATAAGGTCATAAATATTTCCTCTTAGTTGGATTTGAGAATACAGAAAGCCACGTGCTTGCCCTTCTGTATTAGTGTACTTAAAAGGAGATAGTCCTGTGGAAAGCAGCCCCACAGAGACTGAAGTGAATAAGGTAGGCAGAGCCTCATATGTGCCTCCCCATGTCGTATGAATCCAAAATTCACAGCCAAGAAACAGAGGACACAAAGACCATCTTTATAAAGGCAGACACAGATCCGAGCTCCTCTGTCCGTGTGAACACTGAAACAGGAGCTCTGGACCAGCGAAGCTGAGAGGCACTTGAGGTGGTGGCTTGTCAGGCAGCTAGGCTAAGATTAGAGCCTAACTCCTTCACGTGGCTGTGGGCCCAGCTCATGAGCCCTGCTGAAACCAAGGTGTGTCAGCTTGGGCACAGCACAGGGCCAACAAACTGAAGTCAAACTGGAAAATGAGCCGGTGAGAACACATTGCACTGCTCTGTGTTAATAGATTAACTGGTTCCAGTTTCCACTGCTCTGCACTCCACTTTCTTCTGTGCACGCATCCCCATTTAAATAGCAGGTCACTTAAATAATTAATGTGCTTGAGTGTCTCTGTCACTTTGCCATAGAATTCCTGTGTGTTCTTGGGCAATTCATTTCCCCCCTCTGGCCTTCAGCTCACCATTTGCAAAATAAGTGTGCAGCCAGAGCTCAATTAACAAAGGTAATGGAGAAGTGAGATAACCCAGAGGAAGTGAAAATATGGACAACTGAAGCCATATGCTGCAACAGCTCTGCAGTAAGAGGATGGAGGCACGGAAGATCCATGACCGTGTTGACTACGAAGTGCAGGGTTTCCTGAACTGCCCCGGAGCTGAGGTGTTCAGTCCGGCCTGCATACTCCTGCCCACACATAGCTACACCAGCGCGTGCTTACATAGACCTGCACCCACTGCACGGGTAATCTGTCATATGGACAAGCAACCTAGGGATACTGTGCTGAAGCGTGTTACTCAAATACACAGACAAGATGGATAGTATCTTACTGTACTGAGCAGTATTGTGATTGAGATGGCTCAATATATGATGCTTAACCTTGAGTGATAAAATGTTCTGCAAAGTACCTTATGAAAAGCAGTAGATGCAGCAGATAAGGCAGATCTCTTGCTCCAATCTTTTAATTTTTTATTTTCTTTTAATATATCAAACATTGAGTTTTGTGAAGGAGCCTGAAGGTACCTAAATTAAGTCCAGTTAGACACTAAGTGTAATCTTTCTCCATGTAAGAGTAATGACCTGTAATGGAAAGACTTCCCTAGAAGTGGTTTTTTGCTTTGTGTCTGAGTACATATGTAAGTCACAGCCTTTGCAACAAAGGCAAAAGTGGGATATACTGTCAGTCCTGCATAAATGGTTGAAGTGAAATAATTTTCCAAGCACTGGGTGATTTAGGAACTTATATATAACTTCAGCCTGGGATTTATGGTCATACATCATTATACATTGTATGCACAGAACACAAATGTTATCCAAAAGCCAAAGTCAGAAAAGACTGGGTGATTAAGAGAGACAATTCACAATATCCCGCACTATGATTAGGCTGGTGGGAGTGCTGCTATGGGAATTAAATTCACAACAAAAGTAACTTGGTTTTATCTAGTCTGAGTAATTCAGTACATTCAACACTTTACTGTTACAGCTAGCTGTAACTTCTTTTCCTCTATAATTTATTCAAATATCCCAAAGGGTCAGATAAGAAAATTGCACTTGCTTTCCTGGAACCAATAGTAAAGATTGGGTCAGGCAATGCAAAATAATAAGATATTCTACCAACAAATATTCTGCATATAAAAACAATGGTTGTCTCTAAATTATGCTTTTAGCCATTCTTTCCAAAACTGGAGAATCTGGATCACATCCACTTTTATAGGCTTTCTGTTACAGATCTACCACATCTGCTTAGCCTCCTCATTCAGCCTGACAGTCTGCTTTGCTGTGGAACATTCTTCTTTCCTTCTTTTCAACACAGGGCAAAATCCCACAGACATACTAGAAACACCCTGATTTGTAACTGGACGCTTCCCAAACTCCCAAGCATTCTTCTGAAACTGCAGATTCTTGGCACCTTTGGTAACAAGGTGACAGAAAATCATGGAAAGGAAGCTTAGCAAAGACATTTCAAAAATTGCTTTGGGACTGCCTGCAGTCTTAAAACAAACGACTTAGATATTTTTGAAAACAGAAGTTCCCAATGTCTTATCTTACCATTATTGCAATATCAGAAAAACCTTACGTTTCAGGCCAGGTGAATCCTACAGCAAGTTCTCCTTACGTATCAGTGTCTCCTTACACAGCACAGCATCCTTCTCTTAAGCCACTCTTGTCATCTTCTACTCATACGGACAGTGACTTCAGCCTAGATCAGCTCTTTCCCAGATCCTTCCCATATTCCGTATTAGCGTCTGCGTAGAAAGACTATTTTTCTACAGGGGTGGGTGAGCAAGTGAGAGGTGGTCAAAAGCTCTTTTCATGCCTCCATAGTGCTGACCTTCAATAAGGCTTCAAGAAACTTCCGTGCGTAGAGCAGCTGCCTTAGCTGAAGGTAGTGCAAAATGTTAATTCAATGTAGAGTCATGCCAGTCTGTCATAGCAGTCGCATCAGTGCTAGTGGAAGGGAAGGAATGAGCAGTCTGATTTGTACTCCACTCTGCTGCAAGCTGCTTTTCCAATTGCACCATCTCCTATTTCTGATGTCTCTTATGAAAGCAGAATCAGGGTATTTCAGCTGAAGTCAGTGGTCACCGTTTCCAGTGGATTCTGAATTCTGACCTTTCCCGATCAGTCTTGCTGTGTGGAAACTCATTTGGTGTCCCTGGGTCTGGCATGTGAATATCACATAAGAGAGAAGGGTTATGCAAATGAAAGCACGCCGTCAGCTTCCTCAATTCTGCTTCTTTTTGCTTGTGTTTATTGCAAAAAACTTATAGCCCAATGGAAGAAACATAATGCAAAAATACATCATCAGCTATACAAAAGAGATTGAGTTCCTTGGCACTGGACAAATACAATTGTTCTTTCTCCATAGTAATGTTTCAATAGGAGAGAGAAATCTAAAGTAAAACAGCTGATTAAAAGGTATCCTTCATTTGACATTTCCAAGGTGTACTATGATCATACTGTCATGTGATTGTGATCTTTGATTTTCTTTTCATGATGTTTTATTTGACAAAGCTGATGAAAAAAATCCATATTTATTGAATATTGCACTGCGGTTGATTCTGATGTCAAGCTGCAGCCATCATCTCAAATTTTGTCTTCCTAAGTGTAAATGCCCATAAACAATATTTGATGTTTAAATCTTCAAACTCAATTTGATCTTGCAAATCAAGAAAAACCCTTGGGGGCTGCTGGCTTCAGTTAAAAAAGAATGGGCTCTTTTTTCCATTTTAGGAAAAAACCCAAAGAAACCCAAACATGTGGAAAATAGATTACTGTGAGCTTCCACCCAAGGATGGAAATATTCTGTAGCTTGCAGATATAGTAGTTGAGCCCCTCAGATAACTTCCAGCACTAATTAATAAATTTCAAGGATGGTCATATATCAGAGGAGTACCCCAGTGGTGACGCATGATCCCCAGGTGACGTTGCAACAGTCATGGCTGTGACACAAGGACTGTGTCATTCAAGTAGCAGTAGGACTGCACTGGCTGAGGAAGGGACGAGCTAGTGGGTGGTGGTGTCACTGAAATTTCAGAGTTGCTCTGGGATTCCTGTTCATATTCACACTCTATGAACCAAGAGCAGTGAAACCTCCAGCAAACTCTTGTCATCACCTTCTTGAGATTTTCTCTCTAAGCTCTTCCTTCCCTTGTCTTGCAGTTCTTGGTGAGATGAGAATTTTATCAGCTCGTTTAGTAAGGGAAATTTGCCAACTCTGGCATAATAGTATATCTCCCATGTTATGGATGCGGAAACTGGAGAGAAGTCAAATTGTTTGCCTAAAACCAGACAGCGCCAAAATAAAGAAGGGGGTCATCTGTCAGGTTAAAGTCTCAGAAATCCTTATCCTTCACTGTAAATGGCATATCATCTTTCCTGTCCTTTAAATCCAGTTTTCTCACAATGCTTGTTTTACAAAGATCCATCTATTATTTCCAATAATGTAACTGTGAGTCCTTAGAAGGAAAGTACAGGAAGGTCCTGGAGGAGGGAGATGACCTGTAAACTCACTTTGTACAGGATCCTAAGGATAGATGTCACTCACCGCAATCCTAGCAACGCAATACTGACAGTTCAAATTTTACCCCCCGTCAAACAGTTCTGTTTTATTTGTCATTATTTATGAAATCAATGTCTTTTACCAGGACTGTGCTTTCAGTGTTATTAGCTGTTCTCAGCTCTTGGGTTTTTTAAAAGACAGGGAGAATAAATATAATTCATGGTATTGACTGCTGGTATCTTGACTGTTTTGTGTATAATTGTATTATGATTATCTTAAGAATTAATGGGTCCATCTACGTTCCATAATAGCATCACTGAGAATCTTCATGATCAGACAGTCATGTTGTGTCCTTGCTGTCACGTATATGATGCATAACAATTAGCGCTTGGAACAGTAAGGGACAAATCTTCAGTTTTTGTAAACTGGCGTAACTTCACTGAGTTAACATAAACAAAAAACCCCAAATCAATTCATTTCATTTGCATAAGGGTAAATCAGGTCTATGATATGTGTAGTTGGCTTAACATGCTAGAATGACTGCTGGCCCTGCTTACAGCAAATTAAGCTAGGAACAGCTCCACTATAGAGAAAGAGTTATCGGAGCAGCTCTTATAGAAGTACAGTGTAAATGCTGAAGAGGAGAGAACAAGGAAGAAAAAGACCAGTGGGACAAACTAATTTGCTCAACAAGCCTGTGGCAAAATCAGGAATGGAAAACAAAGGACAGATCATCACTGAATGAGAACTGCCATGGTTTCCTTCACAAAGAAGTTGGGATCTTGCTCTGCTTCACCATGCACAATCGTTAAGAATTGATCTTGCAAGTATCCATAGCAAGCACAGGCCTTACTACCCCATATCTGTCAGTTGTATTATTGTGAGCAGCAAGCTAAGAATTATTTGAAGAATTATTTGAGAAAATTAGGTAGAAAAGTCTGAATATCATTGAATTGTAAAGGAAGAAAGGATTAAAAGATGTGAGAGGAAAAACCATTACTGGATAACAGCATCTATACAATTTGAGATAAACTTCTTCCTGGTGTTTTTTATTATTCTTAATATATATTTCAATATTTTTACATGCACATGTTATTCTTTTCCTTTCTTAGATATTTGGTGATAATCCACTGAGTATGGGAATGTCAAACTTGCCATCATGGACCACATCAGTGGCTTAAATCTTAGTATCTGACCTGACACTGGACAGTTGCTTCAGAAGTGTACTAATCAAAACCAGTGCCTAAAGACAGCATATACAGACAGATAAAACAAGGGAATCCAGAGACAATAAGAGGAAAGGCCATTAAGCACAAGTCAATTCCTCCATCTCTGAGAAAGTGCTATCAGAGAAATGTTGTTCCCATTTAGGACTCGCTTATTGCTTGCACTTAGGACTAATTCAGCAAATCACTTACATGCATTAAGTCGATGGGGTTTAAATATAAGTTTGAGTGTTCTTCTGATTTAAGTCTTTATGTCCTTCTAAATTATTGTGAAATTCCAATACTTAAGTATGGAGGAAATCCATCAACATAATGGACAGCATAACTGGACTGAACACAGAACAAAACCCAGTAATCCTGAAATCAGAAAATGAGAAGAGAAACAAATCTACTATGGATAGAGAGCAAGAAGATTTCTGAATCCAAGAAATAGCAGAGAATGGAATCCAATTCAGAAAATGGAAATGCAGTCCCAGTGATATCCCTGGAGAGACATCTAAACAAGGGCAACCAAATTATGGCATAAAATTTATGAGATAATTTAAAGAGCAAAAGGACTTAAAGAACAGATCAGAAGAACTAATCTAAATTTATATATTTTCTAAGGACAAGCCATGAAACTGTGAGGGAGCTAAGGAGCAATGAAGGAGGAATACACACACACACACACACACACACACACACACACACACATATATATATAAAAAAGAACCTAAGTGGATTCTTGGCACTGGTGTCTTTTCACTCCAAATGATGCCTGCACGTAACAGACCTGCTCTTTCAGATAGTAATGATGAGGCACTCTCAGAGAGTGAAGTGTCAACAAAAAATGCTGGAACAAGCTGATAGAACAAAGAGCAGCAAGTCATCAACACTGGAGTGTAAGAGGAACCATAAACAAATATTCTAGCTAGTGGAAAAGACAGCACTGTTTAACAGGTTCTCCTTTCTGCAGTTAAAGCAGGGATATTCAGTCACAATGGCAGGCTAAAATCTCAGAATATCAGAAGTAAAGTCTTTTTTTATCACAGCATCTAGCGAAGATTAGGCATTTTCAGAGTTGTTATTATCACACTTTTGCCACAACTTTTCATACAGTCATATGATGATCATAAGGATCTTTTTCAGCATTAAAAATTACAGAAAATATTAATGATATAAACCTTTGAAAGGAGCTGATAGTGGCTATTGTTAGTAACAGGATATTGGACTGAGCAAGCCATTGGTCTGCCTTTTAGGACAATTCCTAAATGTTTAAATTATCACTCATCTTGTGTGTCATATTGGAATTCTTAATGTCAACCATATAAAAAAAAAATAAAAAATAATTCAGAAATAACAACATAATGTTGTAAAACCATAAAGAGCAAATAAGATTAAAAAAGCCATTTCCTTTACTGGGATTTGTGAGCTAAAGGTTAACTTCCAATTAGAGTTTAAAAGGAAGAACTTTTATTCTGCATTGGTTGAAGCTTTTAGCAAATCACATTTATATGTGCAGAACATTTGTATATTTCCTAATAATTTTCCATTGCGTTAAAGGCTGTAAGCATGCTGCTAGAACTTGTATAGCCAATTTGGACATAAGATATGCAGTGATAAGATTTGTTAATATTGCATTATCAGATGCTATTGCTTTGCGATTGATTGCAATCATGTTACCGTTCAGTTGCCAGGTAAATCCTTTTTGCCAACCTCGTGTAGCTATGTGTAAATAGTATTCAGTAGAGGAAGATTAATTCCTGTGTCACATTCATATAGTAGTAACACAGCAATAATAATATTGTATTAAAAATAACATAAAGGAAAAAGATAACTAGTGCAAAACAATAACTGACATATTTAAATAATAACAGACCCAGGGGATTAAGTAATACTTTGCATTTTTATAGTACTTTCAATATAAGGATCTCAAAACACTTCGCAAACATTAGCAAAATAAGCCTCCCAACACTCTTTAGGTAGGGAAATATTATTATCCTCATTTTACAGATGAATAAGCTTCTTTATGAGGAAGATAAAGCCAAGTGAAGTTCCCAAAGCCACAAAGCATGTCGGAAGCAGAATTACTAAATAGGCTCCGTGCTTAGATTACACAGAGACAGAGACCTTGACAGATAGAACAGAATCCACATACTCCCTTGAAAGCCAGGTCACGTGTTATGCAGTCACCATTTTAATGAGAATTACAAACAGGAAAAAAGGTAAATTTTCATTTCTGAAGTCAAAACTAGACTGTGGTGTGAACCTCCCATCACAATGCCTGCAAAGGCTGCCCACGGAGTCTCAAGGCAAAGCTCTGCTCGTTGTATGCTTCACAGCACACGTCGCCGGGGGTCCTAGCTTGAAATCACTAGAGGCTTGTCCCACACTGCCCACACTGCTTTAATCTGCCTCACATGAACTCAAATTCCTTTTCTGCCAGCCTGCAGATTTTTATTTTTTTCCTGTTTGCAATTGATAAAAAATGTTTTTTGCCTGTCATTGATGCATATTTCTGAGTGGGTGCAAGCAGGCCATGAAGGAGATGAGTTTTTTCTTCCTGTACATACCCTTCTCTTAACTGATCTGATTATTACAGAAATGCATTTTACAGGTTTAACTACAGTATGATTCACCATGAAATTTGCATCATATCTGATCTAGTAGGCAAGATAGGAAGTAGACAGTTCATGTCAGATATCAGGAGCCTAATTCTGAGAGAGCAGTTATACAGGAAAATCCAGAATTATCTTGGGTTTTCACAGGTGTAACAAAGTACAGAACCTGACTGCTGGCATAAATAATGGAATACAATTGCTAAGAAGGAAACAAAAAAATTCAGATCCAATAGTTTTGCTTTTTTTTTTTTTTTTTTCAGAGTAAGAAAAAAGAAGAGGCAGCTGGGGCAATTCCTTTGGAGTCTGCCCATTTTAGGGGCAAGAGAATCTGGAGAAATTAAGAAATAACCCCCTTCCCTTCCACTTTTTTTCTGGTTGCTACAGACCACACTGCTATTGCTGCGCAGTCACTGTCAGGGCAGCAGAAGCTTCAGTAATGCCATCAGAAGGAAGGGGGTGTATATATATCTATTTATGTATACATATATGTACACACACACACATGTATCTAGGCACAACCTGAGATCTCCAGGCAGGGCCACAGCAGTTCTCATCCCCTTCTCTGATGGGAAGTTTCTGCTCACCTTTCACAGCAGGGCAAGTCTGCCTCTTCCACGTACAGTAGCAGAGGAATTCCTGAAAACTCTTGTTCCTAGGGAATGTGCTCATGTCAGCTGTTCACAGGAGGAACGGGGTTTTTACAGCAGATTTAAGCAAATCTAACAAATCTCATTAAAGACAAACATCAAAAGAACAGACTGTTTTTCAGCGGGATCCATACCTGCTGCACAGTCATCAGTTATGGACAAAAGGGAACACATGGCCAGGAGCAGGGATGGGGACAGGAACACCCCTTTACAAAGCAGTCCACAGTTATTTCATCATAAAATGATTGCAAAGACACAGTCTCCATCTTTGAAGGGTTGTAAGACTTTTTCTCAGTCATTCATTTGCAATTTTTGATATTTAGGAAAATGTCTTTCTCAGAGATGTTTTCAGTACAGACATACCTATATACCACTGCAGAACTACTTCACTGCTCTAGCTTCAAAATCCCTTGAGAATGTTTTTCCTTCCTCTGAATGAAATGAGGGACAAAGGCAATAATAAATTTCTCATGACATAATGTTTTCATTAAGTAGCACAAATGTCAAACACTTGGTTCACCAACTACTTTTGACTCAAACAGAAATAAGCTTACTCTGACACCAAAAATAAAAGCCAATCTTTAAAAAAAGGTGTGACAAAATAGATCTATTGGTATTTTATTATTTTTACAGAAGGACACTGTTTCCAAATTGTCAAAAAGTGTGCAGTATTCTCACAGTGCAGAACACTAGGCATGGAAGAGCTTCCTAAATCAAAGTTTCTTAATAGAAATACTGCTTTCAATAATCCATTGTTTTCCTACTAAGTCACTACTTCCAGTAAGAAGCCCCCAAAACTGCAATTTACAGCAGAAAAGCAGGAGCAGTACTGTCATTAGTGACTTATGTTCCTGCAACAGTGAAGAATTATAGCATGAAATTTTCCAGATAAGCCTGAATGAATAAATGAATATAAGTATATATATTTTGAAAACAAACAAGCTCTGATTCATGTTTGTGCTGCTTTTGGCTGAGATAGAGTTAATTTTCTTCAGAGTAGCTAGTATAGGGCTGTGTTTTGGATTTGTGCTAAAAACAGTGCTGATAATACGGAGATGTTTTTGTTACTGCTGAGCAGTGCTGACACAGAGCCAAGGCCTTTTCTGCTTCTCACCCCACCCCACCAGCGAGTAGCTGGGGGTGCACAAGGAGTTGGGAGGGGACATGGCCGGGACAGCTGACCTCAACTGATCAAAGGGATACTCCATACCATATGGCGTCATGCTCAGCATATAAAGCTGGGGGAAGAGGAAGGAAGGGGGGGATATTTGGAGTGATGGTACTTGTCTTCCCAAGTCACCATTACATGTGGTGGAGCCCTGCTTTCCTGGAGATGCCTGCCATGGGAAGTGGTGAATGAATTCCTTGGTTTGCTGTGCTTGCATGCGCAGCTTTTGCTTTACCTATGAAACTGCCTTTATCTCAACCTTTGAGTTTTCTCACATTTACCTTTACAATTCTCTCCCCCATCCTACCCCTGGAGAATGAGCGAGCAGCTGTGTGGTGCTTAGTTGCCAGCTGGGGTTAAATGATGACAATGCTAAAGGAAGGAAATCAAGGAACCCTAAGTCTGATGATGAACAAAAAGGTTCAAAGGAAATCTTTCTGTCGCATCTATTGATGCTTATTTGAACATGAAACATTTTCTTCTTCTCTGAGCACAAGGTTTGATTCTGTTCATCAGTACCCACTGCAAGATTTCAGCATGTGTGAGAGACTCAGTTATCCAATCTTACGTGCTATAAAGTTTCTCCAAGGTCATGGACAGAAAATACTGTTGAGGTCACCAGGGAACTAGCGTAAGAAGCTCTCTAACATTGAAAAAACAATCTGTAATCCCAGGAAACTGTCATATCCATTTCAGATGTAGCAGGAAAGTATTAGGATTAAAAAGTCAGAAGGAGGTTTCTAAATGGAGTGAGAGCAGCTGGATCCATCTTTTCAGGGGGAATTGTTTCTAAAATGGTGATTCCTCATGCTCCATGGTGAATGTACTTCTGCCCTCAGTGTGCCACTAGCTCAACATGACTCCGGCTGCTGATGGTGCCCTGACCCCAGCTCACAGCTGGAAGTGGAGTGCAAACAAACAAAAAAAAAAAGGGGGGGGGGGGGGGAATGTTATTCTAGAGGTTTGTCTTGAGTTTACTGAATTTACTTGAAAAGAGGACCAAACAACTGTATATAGTTTTACAAAGTATAGCTCGATACTGGTAGCAGAACAGAAAGAATAGAAAACAATGAAGGTGAAAAGAGTAAGAAAGACAAGCGTTTAGACTAGAATCAGTTGTTCGGTCACCCTGAATTCCAGAGCCAAACATGGTTTATGGTCTTTCATTACCACTAAAATATAAAATTATAAAAAATAGAAAACCAGAAAATTAAAAAAAATATAAAAATATGTATGTGTATGCATACATGTACATATAGGTGATAGATAGACAGACAGACAGACAGATAAAAATTGAAAAATTGTATGAATTTGTAGTTAAGAACAAATACAATCTGCCAGATTAGGAGTGAATCTTTGCTGACAAAGGGTTTCACCTAATGTCCCCAGAAATGTAGTTGCAAGAGATCAATGAAGTTGGATTTTCCCTCTTGCTGTTTGAATCTATCAGTGCTTTAGGTGTATGTGTTGAGTATGTGGCTTATTTTCAAGACAGAAAACATTTCCCAAACTTGTTTTGGAAGAATGGCTGTCTGAAAATGCCTGGCTTTAACAAAGATTGGGAAAAGGATGTTGGACCATCTGTTTACACGTTGTTTGTGCTTATTTTGCACCTGCAAAAAGAACTCAGTTCCCACGCTTGCCCAAAAAAAGAACAAGCCCATAAACAAACAACAGTTATGCTTAGATGTGGAAGAGTTAAAAAGTGACCTAAAGTCTCCCTATACCCTTAGGAGACTAACAAACATCAGCCCCACAGCCAGTGAATTGCAAGGATTGCAGATACAGGAGGAAGCTCCTAGCTGCATCCAAACCACATCAGGGTTAAACAGGTATCAGCTCAATAATCAGAAATCATTGCTGTGTAACAAATAGGAAGCATTTCATCTAGAAATTCATTAGTTTCATGAAACAAGTGTGGTCTGAGGAAAAGATGCACTTAGGGATGATCACCCAGGGTGAAGAGGTGAAGGTTCTCTAACCCAGGCAGAGATTTTTCCATTCACAGTAGTGAAGGGTCTGATCTAGTTTTACCCAGTCAAAACTCCAGTACCCACTTCGCCCAGAGTCTGCTCAGTCATTTTGGCATTCGCAGGAGCAAACAGTGGGGGAAGGGGCAGTATCTATGAGCCACCCGAATTATGGCAAGAGGCTGATATAGTTATAGATCTGAGTCTTCAATAAAGCCAGGACAACCTGCTAAGATTCATTTATGAACGGCCATTTGTCGTGTATGAAAGAGAAACATTTGAAGACTGTCAGTGTTGTGTTCACATACCCACAGGGACAGGGAGACGTATGGCTTTTAGGCCTTACCTCGACTGTAGGAACTCTTAAATAACACTGACTCTCATTGATTTGGGCTTTTCAATGGTGCCGTATTTCATACGATCAAATTCAGAAAATGCTCTTGTCATTTTTTGTTGGACCAAGTCTCATGCTCTACCTGGGTATAGATGTTTTGATGGGGTGTTAGGCTAGTTTCTGTCAGATAATCATAAAACTGACTGGTGCAAGCTACATCATCTTAGAAGCAGCTGAGTAAAATTTCAGACCTCGTCTTTTTTTTTTGTTTAAAAAGTATGGGGTTATTACCTGTAGGCAATTAATATATTTGCACTAATTGGAAGTAAAATAAAACACTGAATAGAAGACACGTTAGAACTGTGAGGTAAGCCATGTACAATCAAGATATGACCACCAACCTTATGTATTTTACTTTGCAGTAAAACTACACTGTCTTGTGTTTGATGCAGCACCTCTTGGCAGCACAGCTCAAGCCTTAGAAGAAAAAAAAATTAACAACCCAGACAAAAAAAAACAATGTATCTAGACTATTTCTGAATTAATTATAATATCAAGTAATGATGGCATTTAGCAACTTAAATGACAAATATCCCAGGACGCCCTCCCCCAAGCGTCTGATGTGTACATCCATCCCTAATACAGTTTCATTGTTTCAGCCTCCAAGAAAAACAGGATGCAATATGCCTTCTGTCTATGATAAAGTTTCCTAATACAGTGCAGTAATGCAATTTATTTTCATACAGCATCCTGCATATAAAATATTACATAACCCTTTATGAGAAGATAATGCATTACAGACTCAGGCACATTACTGTCGTGCAGGAAGAAATTGAAGGATAATGTTGTGGGAAGCGATGGAGGAAATAGAAGCTGAGGCACAAAAGTAGTTAAAAAAGAAAGTAGTAAACACGTAAGTATTCTTCTTGTGCCCTTATTATCTGCTTAAGACTAGCTTTAGCAGAAGGCAGGTCACTGATGTTGCAGCTGCAGTGTAACACAAAATGTTACATGCACATAGGAAGGGATGGTTCTTATCCCATGGGTTTATGCTATAGATAGATAAGCAGGATGACAAGGTGAGTCACAGAAGTATCATGTGAATTCCCCGAGATCAAACAGGGAGCTTGTGGTTCAAGTGAAGAATGAATATGAATGTCAAAAGTTCCAGATGGTGCATCGTCCAAAAAAAATGCTTTCCGTGGTAGATGGACCGAAACTGCAGAAACAAACGTCTCCCAAACATCTTATGTGATCTGAGGAGACCCACCCTGGATTCAGATTGTTGCAGCTTGAAGCCACTTCTGAGTGCTGCAATGAGAATACCTAAAGCAGATGGAGAAAGAAGACCTTTGCACAAACTCCAGACTAAACCAGGGAGATTTCAGATTCGAGAAACAAAATTGCTTGCAGGAGAATTTTCTTATTATTTGGACCGCTGGAGTGAGAGTTATTGCTGATTTCTTTGCAGGAAACATGAGTGAGCCAAAGCTGAGGCTGTGGCTAATCCGAAAGTAGCCAGGTGCGGGGCGGGGGGCAGAGTGTGTGAGGTGAAGCAAGTCTTTGAGGGATTGTAAAGCAAGGAGAGAAAATATGCACTCGCTCCAAATGAGGGGAAGGATATTTAGTGTTGGCACCTCTGACCAAAGCTGTGGCAACAGGTATTTATAAAGCATAATTATCCCACTATTTCAGTTTAAGAGACAGCAAATGGAAACTCTCACAAACCTTGCCCAGAGGGCTCAATACTACTTTGGGCCCTGCAAACGTGTAAATAACTTCTCGAGGAAAGGAATTCCTAGGGAATTTGAACTCTCCATTGAGACTGTTGTCCTTCCCACCATTCAGAATTCAACCTTAGGAGAAAAACTGTTAGCAACATAAAGGATGGGGAAAATACAGAGCTGTGTACAACTACAGAGTGATTGGCTTCACTCATGGATACACAAGCCATTGAACATATGTATACCAACAGGGGAGAGAAGGGGATCATAGACACACTGCTCTCCTGTAAACCCATCCCTTCAGTGTGGTCTTTTTTTCAGGAGCTCAAGGTCTTCTGGAAACTGGGATGATTAAAGCTGGGTTTCTGCCATGGCTTCCCGTGTCACCTTGGACAATATATGTAGGTGTGCTCAAGAGGATGGAAACAGGCAAACAGGAGCTCCTCTGCCTGTGCTCTGAGCCTGTGGACATGAGCCAGCTCCCATCTGGGACCCATATGCTCAAATGTCCCCATGCTGACAGACATCCTCTGCTTCAGGAGTCTCCAGATATTATTGTGCCTCTCTCACTCCTCCAGCAGAAGCCACTGCCCCAGTAGAAGGCTAGATAGGCACAGACGCGTACCTGTGTCTCGGCCACTCCAGCTCGCAGTCCCATATCTTAGTATATGCCTAGCTTCAGCGAGGATGAAGCTAAGCTAACTGTGAAATGGAGCAGCTGATGCACGAGCACATCTGCTGAGCCAGATGTAGGGGCAGTAATCTCTGGTAGAAGTGTAAGGCAGACAGCTGGTGGCAGTAAAGTTTGAAGAGGCCACAACTAGATTCACCCAAGAAAGACTGTCAAAATCCTAATTAGCTCACTCACAATGAACTAATACAGCAATAAGGCTTCTGCACCACAGCTGATTCTGGCTGCACCCATCTGTGTAAACATGCTATAAATCTCTCTCTGATTTTTCTGCCATCTGTGAAATGGGAGCGTATCACTTTTTTTTTGAATATTTTCTCTCTCTACAATTTTAGCTCTTCAGGACTGGGCTCTCACTGTAGCCTTGCCCATTACTATAACAGTGGGAGAGATACTTAATTGCTGCCATAGCTGGGCATTCTCATTGAATTCAAAGGCAAAACTGACATTGACTTTAATGGGAATCAGAAAGGACATTCAGAAAACCATGAATTACTCCGTTTATTAGAACTATGTGAATTGTTAATATGATAATGATTCAAAGTGCTGTAAGACTGGGATGGTTTTCAAAGGTGCAGATTTACCCAAGTCTAATCTCTGGATGTTTACAGATGTCTTATGTGCTTATGAAAATCCAAGCAGTTCTCGTGCTCTTAGGATAGAAGTATATATAGCACAGCCTGCACTTTAAAGAAATCATAGCTTGCAGAGTCTTATGACCCTTTTCTCATGGTCCCTCCCACTTTTTTTTTCCCTCTCTCTGTCTTCAGAAGTCAAAGATAAATAGTCAAAAAGGATAAAAGCATGGACTGAAAGCTGAAAAAGAACATCATAGTTGTGCTGGCTTTCTGTACAGTTGCTGCTGTTTGAAGTAGGGTTAGGGCAAGGTTTGGGGGTGAGGAAAAGAGATCACAGGACTGCAGCTGGAAAGGAGGTGGCAAAACAAAGAGCGGGGAGCACAGAGAATGTGGGTACAATATTTTTTTGTGTGTGTGGATACTGCCTGGAGGGCCCTGGGCATAGGGATTACTGTTAGGTTGAGGCTTAAATTTATCATTGAGAGAAAGATGGAGCTATGAGCTCCCATTGGAGTGGGAGTGAAAAGCTGGCTGCCAAAGCAAAGTGATAGGACAACAGGACAACTTTTCCATGAAGCCTTTTTTGGTCTCAGCAGTAAGTTTGGGGGCTTTTCTAAAGCTCAGTTTAAGGTTAGGTTTACTTTTAAGGTTAAGACTGAGAGAAAAAAAGGAGTCTTAGAGCTCTACTTAGAGGGAGGTGGAAAAGGACCTGCCAAAAGAAAGTGTAGGCTGTAAAGACTGAGAGACTTGGCTGGGAGATTTTTCCAATGTGGTCAATGACCACATGACCCTATCCAAGACTCAGCTTACTTTTGCTGTATTACCAGAGTTAAGGATGAAAGAAAGAGCTCAAAGTTGCAATTGGAATGGGGGTGAGAAGGGGCTTCAAAAAGAAAGAATAGGCTGTCAAAAGAACTTGTGTGGAAAAAAATAATCATCTGGACACATGTTTGAGGACCCAGTCTAATGCTCAGCATCCACTTGGGGTTAATGGTGGCGTAAGCGTTAGGGTGGGGCAAAGAGAGAAATAAGAAATCCAATTGTTTTGGGAATGCAAAGGGACTGCCAAAATAAAAGGTAGGATGCAGAGAGAACTCTCCTGTGAGAAATTTTTTGGGTGGATGCTGACTGGGAAGCTTTGTGTAAGGCTCAGCCTACAGTTAGGGTTAGAGTTAAGGTTACTGCTAGATTTGAGAGAAAGAGAGCTCTAGCTGGAGTGTGTCTTCAAAGTGACTGCCAAAGGAAAACAGGCTGCAAGGAGAAAGCTTTTACAAGACATTTCTAGTTAGGTGTATTGTTAGCGTTAGGGTTAGGGCTGATAAAAAGAAAGAGCCTAAAGCGGCAGTGTTAGGGGTACTAAAAAGAAGATGGCAGAAGTACAGAGAGAAGTTGTTGGCAAAACCGTCTTAGTGTGGCCACCAGCTTGGAGCCAGGTCCAAGGCTCAGACTGAGGTGAGCTGAGAGCTCCAGGTGCATGGGGGCTTGAAAGGGTTTGTCAAGGAGACCCTGTTGTGCAAAGAGCACTTCACTGAGAGAACTTTTTGCTCATGACATTGACTGGGGACCCTTGTTTTAGGCTCAGTCTCTAGTTAAAGTTTGGATTAGGTTAGACAAAGCCATCTATTATACCATGAAGAAGCAATAAGAATTGCTTCATGGAAACTAGCTTTTCCTTTTAAGTTTGAGATAAATAATTATGTTGATGTAATATTTTAATCAATCAAAAGTTATGTTAAAAATTAAGGAAAATGTGGAGTTATTGTTAGCATCATCAGATCTTCTAGACCATAAGATGTTATCCTCTGTCCTACAAGTCCAAGTCATGTACTTCTGTATTTTGCAGAGATTAACTGTAGAATAAACACTTAAGATTTTCTTTTTCTCTCTTTTTTGGCAAGTGTTACTATGCTAAAGCATAAAATGGGAAAATCTTTTGTAGCTCCTTATGTCAATTAGTGAAGAAATAAAGAGGTTTGGACAATTTTTTATGACTCGCATGTAGTAAAGAAAAACAGCAGTCCCTGGCCTGATTCAGTAAAGGGGAAAGTCCTGGAACCAACCGCCATTTATGGATTAGTTAAAAATGAATTTTATATACTTGTTAAAGATCTGTTTAGAGATGAGTAACAGAAAATCTAAAAATAATCCACTCCACTGCAATACAGGTTAATCAAAGGAGTCTAGGCTTGCTTACATTCATCATTCACCCTTTTTTTTTGCCCTCATGTACCATCTGAAGACCAAAAAATCACACTCTTAACACCCTGTGAGGTAGATCGGCATTTTATTCCTTTTATGAAATAAAGCTGAGGCTAGGAGGAAGCCAAGACACTTGCGGTTAAAAGGCTTCAAAGCACATGCTTCCAATCCAGTTTCTAATTTCAAAACTTTCTTAGATGTGGCTTGGGACTTTCAACTACTCATTTCACTGCTTTGTTTTACAGCTTTCCTTTCTGGAAGATTAGACAGCCACCTTAATAACAGCTTAGTGGTATTAGGCAACATTAATAAATGAAGCAGAGTAGGTAGTACCAGGATGGTGTGTGCTCAGTGTGGGTATGGAGCGGTTTGGTGATGGAAATGGGAATGAACTAACCTCCTAGCATTGCTGTTGTTGGGCCATTTTCACAAAACAGGTTGAGACTCCAACATCACTGGAAGCCATAGGGATGTTTCTGACAGAGAGGTGGGCTCTCTTTAATCAACCTTTCTACATTGGCAGGACACTCTGCTCAAAATTAATATCTGGTCTTTATTTCATGGTTACACCTTTTTGCTGCTCTGAGCGCAGCCTTGAGTTCATGGTCTGGTTCAGCTCACTTCAGGAAACATCTGTAGGGTGAAAGGGCTGGTACACTGCAACGTGCCCGAGGTTTCGCTGTTGCCCTGCCATGGAGTTGTCCTTGGGCTGACAAGTCACCTTCCTGGAGGGGTCCTGATGGATGTTATATGCCACAGAAGACATTACTGGCTTACGATGTACAGGTGGTCTAAGCTTGGACTGTCTCAAAAAAGCCATGCTGAGCAAAAAGTGAGGAAGGTTTTCTTCACTAAGTGCTGTTGATTCTTCAGGATATTGGGTCACCTGCATGAATATGTAATGATTCTGCAACAGCACTGAACACAGTAACTTCAGCTGTCCTAACGCTCCCCAGTGTTATTTACTCCAGAACGGTGCAGCAATTATGAACAGACCACACAGGCACTGACAACGAGCCTTTTTTACTCAGTACAGTCCAACGTTGCAATGCCTGCATCCTGGGCCGGAGTTAAAGTTAGCATGTCTCTTATTTGGTTCTAATCACTATGTTTACTCTGTAATATTTATTTATATTCGTATCATTTATACATTATTTTACTTGTATAGACAGCTGTTTTACAGTCAAGGACCTCATCACAATGAGATATAAATCCATGCTGCTGGCCCCTGGGAAAACGGGTAAATTAAACTATGTGTGCATAGACTTTAAAATTCTGAAATCTATTATACCTTCCCTTCCCACTGGTAAATGACAATGGGTTTTACTTGCTGAATACTTACTTATGAAAGGCCACTGTTTATTAATACCTCCCTGTATAAATATTAACATAGCAAACCTATAGGAAAAATATGTGAAGGGTCATCTTTAAATTGTGAAAAGTCAGGCTATTCAGCACAAATGTCCGTGCTTCATTCTGTCGGGAGACTTAAACAGCCTCATCACCATAGTATCTGGAAGGTGCACACAAGTGTGACATGATTAGCATCTGTCATGTGTAGGTCCTTCTATTCCTTCTGCACTCCCTGGGGAAAACCGTGCAAGGATTTTTTTTTTAAATATACGATACGTACACTGTGCTGTGTGTTTATATGAGCAAAGGCAAGGTCAAAGATATGTACTTTACTTCCGTCTTTCACTCACCTCATTTTAAAAGATATGAATACAGAAAGCAGTGTTATGTGTGCCAGATATATATGCTCAGATACTTTGGCATATTTCTTTAATCGTTCCTATTAAGGATGTGAACAGGGACTGAATAGAAAGTGGTTGAAATGTCTTTTATTTCTTAACGTGCTGAATATGGCTGGTCTCTTCTCATTTCATCTCCTTTTCATGGTACTTAAAAGAACAGTAAAGTCTTCTGTGGAAAGAAATAAATGTTTCCATAGTATATGGGTCATTGGTATAATAATAAATGTAATGGTTCCCACACAGCCATTACAGGCTGTTGTGTCAATGCATATTATTAGGCACCTTTTGTCTGTGAGTTATTGACATGATAGATTGCAACAGCTCTTTTGAACATTTTCTCACATAAAGCAAAACCAGCAAAATTGCCTCAGGTCTCCTTTAGAGGAGGCACTAAACCTAGGATTCTCCTGTCCCTGTCTGTTTTGTGTGGAATTAAAGATTCGATGACAAATTCTAAATGTATTTGAGGATGAACCTGCCACCCTGGACAGTGTTTCTCCCTTCTTTGTGTCTCTCCTTGCCCCACGGAAGGGACCAAACCTTTGCTGTTGGAGCAAGGCTGTCCTTGGCTGTTTCCATGACTACTCCCTCAGCTGAGGGAAGGATGCGGGGACAGACGCCAGGATTTAAGGAAATAAATATGCTCCCACCTTCATTCACTCTCTGCTGAAGTGTTGCCGCCTGGCACGAAGGACACCCCCCAAGCTACAGAGCAAAAGTAGCTGTAAGATGAGCTCCCTCCCTTTTCCCAATTCACCAGCTACGGGCACACTGGGACCTTTACAAAGAGCTTTATGATCTTTCTATTCCTAATTTAATAATAATTAAAAATGCTATTCTTATTCAGATAGGGGATATTAGTTTTTGATCCTTACCATTCGTCATCAGGGAAACAATTTTGCGCAGGGGAAAAATCAACATTTGCAGAAAATCTCAGTGAGAATCCACAGTACAGGTCCTGCAACCCTGAGAACTCCTTAGTCCTGGCAATTTGTAAGAGTTTTGTGACCAAGACAATTGAACTGCCACCCATGACCTACCAACATCTGAGTGCAGAGGGTACACATTTGCACCCCAGCAGCTGCCACCATCCCCATAATCCTGCCAAGGAGAGGAGTCACAATGAAAGAATTGACCTGGGGCTGTGCTGTCACCTACGATTCAGTACAGGTCTCCTCAGTCCTCCATATTCAGCTCTGTCTCTGTCCTGCTTGATTTTTTGGCCTGCCTGAGGAATGGAGGGGAAATATCTCTATGGGGTAGTTTCTGTTGCTCATTTCAATTGCTTGAAGCATTCTGCATTAGGCTGTTTCTGAACACTGGATGAAGTGTCTGTCTTCTTCCCTCTATCCTCATGCCCCTGCTAATGCATTTTGGCCTTTTGCTGCGCATTTTCTTTGTGGCCTTTGTTTTCTGAGATAAGTAGACCAAACAGAAATGCAGTATTCAAAATGATGGTATCACTGATTTATATAAGGACATATTTTCCTTATTATCCTCTTTTTCTTTTCTCAGTCAGTCAACCATTGCGCTTTCCTGTTTTCAATATGAAGTGAGAAGACATCTTCATTGAGCTGTCTGGGGAGACTGAATTCTTCTTCCTGAAAGGGCATGACTAATTCAGAGCCGTCACTATGCTCAAGTCATTGAACACACCTCTCTCACGGTGCATTACTCTTTACCTTGCCCTTGCCCAGACTTTGATTTTTCTCTAGTAGAATTGGAAAGCCAGTTCTTCTCCAGAAACTGGAGAAACAATGATCAAGAGATGAGTGATAAGTGGTTACATCGCACTCATTGTCTACCATGAAAATCCTACATGGAAACCACTCAGAAGTGGGAGGAGGAGGGGAGGGAAAAGCACTAACTATTCATAAAATAGAGAGTGAGTTCAATGGATCAGACACCCTCCCACTTGCCCTGCCTTATACACTCTTTGGGTTGCTACCAGCTTTTCTCTTCCACAGACAACACGAGTGGTAACTTATCCCTGACGACATTCCATAGTCTGCACTTTCATGCTCCTTTCCCCCTTCACTATAAAAAACTCCCTGTAAATTTATGCAAAGACTTTATCATACACGGAGTGTTAAAACTGAAAGGAATCTCCCTGTCGGTCATGGATTCCAGGCTCCTTTCAGCTTTGGCACAGTACACACTGCCTTTCATAAGCTGCTCAAACTCCATATTGTTACTAATGTGTACGTTTGTTCCCGTGTCTCTTATCAGAGGGCTGGTGTTGCAGTTTCACATCTGTGAATAGATAAGAAACCTTCGCACTGCCTATCTGTGTTTAGTCCCAGACTGGCGATATGCAGATCTGTGCATCAGGTTGCCATTCAACTTCCCTGCTGACACGAGGGGAGGAAGACATTTGGATGGGTTTAAGGAGCTGATGTGCTCCGAGCAACGCCTGTAGTGTATGTGCCGTGCTGGTCAGACACTTCCACGTCTGTCTAATACTTTGATATAGGTAGGTTTAGGGGTCATCAGTAAATCAGTAGCAGAGCTAGAAACTGGTATTTCTGAGCCATGGTACAGCGCTTTGCCCAGTTGTACCTATCTATAAAAGGCTTAGATAGTAAGACATAGTCTTGACCTCTAGGAATAAGAATGAAATAAATAATAGTAATTCTATGCTTTAAATTCCGAGGAGTGCAGCACTTAGGGAGTGTAAGGAAGTGTAGTGGTCTATATTACCACTGTGCTCTCAGGGCTGTGGATATTTCCTGTTTGAAATTTTCCCAGGCTTCTTGTGCTCCCCAGGCAGCACGGCAACGAAGGGACAGAGTCCGTGCCACCATATATCCTTGTTCTTTTGCTACACAAAGCATCTGTGATTTTTCTATGTCTTTTTCCAACCAGAGACAGGTAGAGGTGAGGGACGGCCTGAAACCAGAGTTCCCTAACATTTAAAAAGGTCAGAGGGAGAGAGAAGGAAGGATAAAATAAGGAGAGGAAATAAGAATAATTAATGCCTAATGCAGTTCCCTTTCCAAAGACCCGGCAGCAAGGGCAGCTATGACAGCTGTAACATTTCCATTTCCTCCTGCTCTAAGTAGTGCCACTGGGGCAAGCGAAGGACAGCAGTGGTCCTGGAAACACTGCAGCATGTAAATTCAGTTAGCATGACTGAAAGAAAAAACAGCAGTGAGCTACAAGGGCAAGGAGTGAGATGTCACAGGCAGCCAGCATAGACACAAAGAGGCAGCAGATTTTTGTGCATGATATTTTTGAGCTGGCATTTCCAGTCACATTTCCCTTATGAATAAAGCGGTAGGATGTGTTGAGAAGCAAAAGACTGCAAGAAGGAAGCAGAAAGCAACCTGTCAACTGTGCGAGGACTGAAAAGCAAAGTTGCAGAGTCCTGCCACCACCTTTGCTGCTGCTGAACATCGGTGTAGGGCTGTCTTTGAAATGGCCCTCTTCCTTTTCCCCACTCACTGGCTTTCCAACTTGAGAAACAAAATGATGCTTTGGGCAGGGGTGTAACCTCAGTGGGGGCAATGAAGAAAGCAGGAGTGGATTGACCTACTGTGACTTAGCAAACTTTCTCACATGCTTGTGTCCAGGATAACTCTCAGTTGCTTTTACAGGCAGTGGATAAAAATAGGCCCCCAAGACAAGGCAAGTAAATACCCCCTACAGAAACTCATTTCCCTCCAATAACTATGAAGAAAGTCTGCAGTGAGTGTCTCAGAATTTCATGTTCAAATTCTAAACACTTGGTACCTGAGGGAGAGGAATCTGACCCCATAAACAACAAACGTGGAAGCCACTCCTTGTATTGCCACAGCTGAAACACAGCAGTTTGGGAGGAGAAAACCAAGGCAGAATTCATACATACATCACATGCACTGCAGGAAGAAGTAGAGAAAGAGAATAAGAACGAGAACGAGAACAAGAACAAGAGAGAGAGAGAGAGAAAGAAAGAAAGAAAGAAAGAAAGAAAGAAAGAAAGAAAGAAAGAAAGAAAGAAAGAAAGAAAGAAAAAAAGAAAAGAAAAGAAAAGAAAAGAAAAGAAAAGAAAAGAAAAGAAAAGAAAAGAAAAACTTTGAACAAGCTGAGGGACCTTGTCTCTGCACCTCAGTTTCTCTCCCAGAAATAGTGATGTATGTTCTGATACAAGCACTGTAAAAAATCTGAATGTCGCTTGCATATTTCTGCACCCATACTCATTCTGCATAAGGATAAATAAGTAACCAGTTATATGGCTCAAAAGTTCCTACAACACATTACTCATTGTGAACTAACTTAATGGCTTCAAATAGGACTCCAATCTGTGCAACAATCATCTTCATAACCAAGTCTTCTCCTTGGATCTCTTTTACCAAAGATATCTTCCTATTCTTCTGTGAACACTTTGAGAAATTCCTTGTAAAAGATTGAGGAAAGGAATAAAAATATGTCATCGATACGCTCTTAATCTCAAGAAGGTAGTAGAAACAGCTCAAACAAAAGTGTACCTGCTTTGCTTCTTTAAAGCAAAACACTCAAGGAGTTGAACAAAAGGCAAAGAAAAGCAATGACATTGTAACTCTCAAGTTCCCACTGCAACAGCTGAAATTCCATGAATCATTCCATCAGTCACGATAGAGCAAACAATACAGTCTCTTTGAATGCCAACATCCGGCATCCACACAACACAAGCAAATGGCAAAAACCCAAACCAAGCACGGAAGCAGACCAAGAAGTAAAACAGAACTTGGCTTTGTGATTGCATGTCAGCCCTCTAAAACTTCAAATTCAGGTGAAAATAACATTTTTATTTTTTTTAATTAAAAAAAAATCAGGAAAGAGGCAGCAATGGTCAAGCTAGAAATTCCACATCTGATGCAACATCCTTCAGTGTTACAATGCTGCTCAAGAACCTAATGTGTAGATATTCAGTAATGAAAAACCTTGTGGATTGCTTAGATCCAAATAGGGGAAATGACTGATTTCCTCTCCCCTTCCTCCAAGCTATGCAGTGTATAGGAATGTAGCATCCTGCTTCTTGACTGAAGTTCCCAGAAACCACACAGTATATCAATAAAAAGCCTGATGATTGCCCCATGGTTTGAGGACTACCCATGCAGAAGTTACCTGTGTCACTTCATATGAGGGTTAGGCTTGATTCTGTTTTCTTTAGCTCTAGAGCCCAGCAGAGGAAACACAAACTTATAATGGCATGGTGGGGGGAAAGCTAAAGCTTCTTTTACCTCAAGTATGATCTCTCCTGAACTTTAATAACTTTCCTGTGGGAACCACGTTTGGGAGAAAGGTTACAGCAAGCACACATTGAATGGGAAAAAACGTCTGTAGGGCAGTTCTTCAGATGACTGTGAGCTGCCACTACTCACAAGGATGTTGTCTCATCAAGGACTCAAAAAGGGAGAAAAAGGAATCGCATGTGATCTGCTGAAAGGTCACCAAGGAAGATGCAGGGAGTTTGTAGAGGTCTGATGAGTAATCAGAGAGCAGGAGAAAAACTTCATTATGGATTTTCCTGCATTTTAGGGTTAGCAAGGTGGGCTTTCTACTGAAGGATTGCTGCTACCCAAGTTGAGCTTAGACTGCCAGGAGTCAGAATTAGTGTAAATTTATTCAAAAGGAGAGGATAAACAGGGCTGAGGGTTACAGACCTTTCTCCATGCGGAGGGTCCACAGAGAGGATATATCAGATGGGTGGGATAGCGAAGTGAAAAACAGATTATCCCCCTTGTGAGAAGGGACAATCAAAATTCCTTGGAATTGGGATATGTGCGATGCACTAAAGGATTTAGAGATTTTAAGGACTAATGTCTCTGGTCTGATATAAAACTAGCTCAAATTACATAATGACTGCTTACCTTAACATAAAATAAAGACAGGCCATAGAAACAATAGATCTTTAATTAGGTTTATTCTTCTAAACAGCTGCATTAAAGCTAGTGCAGGAAATACTGCTTTCTTTCCTGTTAAAACCAACAAGCTGTAAATTTTTCCTTCTAGTTGTAAGCATATGCACAAGTATTCTAAAAAGCAAATCTTAACAGCTGGTTATCGCGAAGTTGCTCTGGCTTAATAGGAGCAAATGGAGGAGAGTTAGCAGTTTTCTTTTTAGGGCCACAAATCCTTCTCCTCTAAATCCTGAACTATGTTGGTTTCCTTCTCCAAAGTATCTCGCTCACAGCCATATTTGGAAGCCTAGACTGCATGCCCGCCTTACACAACACTTAGCAGATCTTATTGGGCAACTAAACAATTACATTATGCATATTCTATACTGTCATTACATGCAATGTTGTCAAATATTAACTTGTCACATACCCTACAAAACAAAGCTTCACAGACATCTTTCAAGGACACTTGCTGCTACAACTTCCTTATTATCTATGTTAGAAACCTTTCCAAC
Source organism: Aramus guarauna (assembly GCA_013400195.1). Taxonomy (NCBI): domain Eukaryota; kingdom Metazoa; phylum Chordata; class Aves; order Gruiformes; family Aramidae; genus Aramus; species Aramus guarauna. The sequence continues at coordinate 2,686,731 of VXBL01004884.1, read as the reverse complement.
ACAACTCAGTAATTCATTACAAGGTTAACTGCTCTTGTTACTTCATTAACTGAAACAATATAATTTTTCTTGTGTTTAAATAGAAGATTCAATTTAATAATATAATACAATCTATTTCATTCATAATCCCAGACACAAATACTCCTGTATCTGTTACCAGACGTAAGATATTTTCAGAAGGCTGATCAAAATTGTTTTCTGTTGGTACAGTCTTTATTGTAAAAAGCCTTATTATAAGAAAAATATATTTTGGTATAGTTGATGTAGGAATAATACTTGACCTACAACAGTCTGTGGAGGAAAACATTAGAGGAGAAAGGGGATTAGAGAGATCTGGCTCTGCTGCATGGGGTCTTGTTGCTAAATTCGTCAGATGTTTTAGAGAGAGCCTACCCTTATTTCCCTGCAAGAAAATATTAAGGCAAGCCTTTCTCCTTTGTGTTTGTAATATGAGATACTCTGCTGGTAGTGTTTACTTTATAGACAATATAAACCTGAGGATATCTGAAATCAGTGAAGGTTCATGTGCAGCAAACAGAACTAATATCATATGAAGTTCTTGGTTTTCTGCCCAGAGTTCTTCAGGTATGTGGTAACCCTAGGAATCAACATCAGCAATAAAACTTCATGATGTAAAACTCATGGGAATATATCCTCTATTGCTGTGAGCTGGCAAAGCTCCATTTAAACTGCTACAACAAGAGAAAATTTGACCCAGGGAGTAGGAGTAACATACAATAACCCTCTCCAAGGATTCCTAGAAAAAAGATTTCTATTAAAAGAATTCACAAAATAAAAAGCGAGGTTTCATTTCAACCTCAGAACAAAGTCTGAAAAATGAAAACCCTCTCGAAGTTAATGCTGCAGAGAACATATTTGATCTCTGTGGCCAAGGTGGACTTGACCTATGCATTTATGGCCTGAGAGGGGGAAATTTAAAACTGAAGCAAGGAGAATGGCAATCACAGTGCATTTCTGGGGGCTATTAGTACATTCCCCTGACAGCTTGCATGAGCACTGTGTCTGTGGGGACCTTGGAGCTGCTTAAATGCTCTTCCCACTCCCGTTCAAAGGATTGCTTTTAAAAGTACTCTTTAAGCTGGTAATTGGTACTGTAAAGAGGGATTCAAGGCCAAAAATGCATCCACAGAATAAGAACTTGCAGCAATAATGTTATCTGACCCCTTGGTTGCCACCATTAGATGCTGTTGTTTAATGCAGAGCGAGTGCTTTATTTTGGGCTGGTTTGGCATGCAGCAAAGAACATTTACAATGGTTATTAACCCCGTGTTCTACACTACCTCTGTAGTAAATATTTTTGCTAGACATTTTATAATGGTAATGCTACATTGTGGATGTAAATTTTTCTTGGGAGCTGACCTCTTACTCGATTAAACAAGTGGTTGGAGGTTATTTGCATGTGCTGTTCCAACATCATCTTCCTCTTCTAATTCTGTGTGAAAGATTGTTTCCTCTCCTACAGTGAAGGATATTAGGGAACAGATAATTTAGACTCAAGGTCAGTGTCTTTCAAAGCAAGTAGCCTGAGCTATTACAAGTAATCCTATGACATGCAAGGGAATTGCCTAATACGAGTAAGATTGCAAAATCAGGTCATGCCTGAACTGACGATGTTGAGAAACACGAGGTATTTCCTTCCCTTAAATGACCTTGTGGGATGTTACACACCCAACCTTAGCCAAGAATGCAACTGGGAACTAGCGTCAGCTTCCAAAACTAGGCTCCCACTTAATGGTACAGACTGTGGAGAACACCACTACTTGCAGGCAGGGTTAATTACTCTAAACAAAGGAACTGTCTAGTTACTGTTCATGCCAAACAACACGACATACTCACCTGTGAATTTTCCCAGACCAGGAGAACCAGTGGCTAAAGTAACTCTTTGCTGCATTGCATGAGAATGTAAAAGTGAGTCATGAAGCAAACCTACTGAGAACTGAGATTAAAAACAAAACCAAAAACCATGGTACATTCCATGAATGGTGATATATTAAATGCTACTCAAACTTTATTAGAACCTAGTATAACCTGAGGGCTGTAATCTCAGTTTAGGTGAAATGCCTGAGCTATACTGAATATACATCAATCCTTTGAGGTTTATAGTATTCAGCTTAATTAAAATGAAATATTTTTTTGTAATACAGTCCACCAGGTGCTCATCATACTGCTCTGTACTACAGAACTCAAGGTCACAGCCGTACACCTTGTTCATATTCAACAAATTCCAGGCCAGTTTGTATTCCTAATTTCTCAAATTCTCTCCTTTAAATGTAATTTGCTAATCCAGCTGTGAAACTTGCTGGGTTACATTTATCTCTATTCGTGCCCCATCTCAATGCTCCGTGTTTTGTCATATCTGGTGGGATTGTTGCAGGGACTGTTTCCCACAAGGATAGCTCTGTTGTGGCCAGCAGAGCCCGTGTTCCGATGCCCACAGCGAGCCCTGAGTCAGTAGCAGTGTAAGCTTGTCTCCACGACGCTTAGCCTGAGCTCAAACACTTCTTGCTAGTACAATAGTGCGTAAAAAGCTAACTCAGAGATCTTTCACACAGCACAGCAAATAGACACAGCCTGAATGTGGAGGCAGTGTTTGATGGCAGGCTTCCCGGCTCAGGTACGCCTCTTTCCCGAACTAGAGGGAGGCTCATCCTGTGCTACCAGAACCACATTATTTAGATTTTCCTCACAAATCTGAAGTCAGATTATTAATAAACCTACTGCGTCTTTCAAATGGCAAAGAACTTGTAGCCTAATTGTAATGTCTCCTTCATATGGTCTAAAACGCTGAAGTGGTGAAAGGCTTACGCTTCTCTGTGTATGTTTTGCAATGCCAGGGAATTACGCTTTGCAACCAAATTGCAGCTCTGCTGTGCACAAGCTGCCTGCGCACACCCTGAAGCAAGGCAGCAAGGCTTGAAAGCAGCCTCGGATAAAGACGGTGACTACTACGCACCTTCTGCATTATTGGCCCGAGGCTTGCATAGAGAACAGGCCCTCGCTTTGGTGAGATCAGGACATCTCCCTTTGTTATTTAGAATCCAGTCCAGCAATTCCTCCATCGTACAATTCCCATGGCTCTCCATGGCTAGTCCTCGCATTAACTGGCCCCAAACCCTCTGTATTCAAAACTTCCATCCCGTTAAGACCAAGGCTTGCTGTTTTCTTGCTGAAGTCCTGATTTTGCAACCTCTTTACAGGTGGCATTCCCACTGAATTTTATGCAGATAAACCTGCACTGTCTAGTCGTTTCTCAAGCACTGCACAAAGCACAGCTAAATATAGAAAACACACAGTCACAGAGGAAATGGGCTTTTTTAAAAAAAAAAAGTCACCACATGTCCACACTATCAGTGCTGACTCAGAAAGTTCCTCACAGGTACAAAAAACATGTGTCATAATAATGGTTTAGTTACTTTAAAATCCATACAGCAGGACTCTTAGTATAACATATTTTTTTACTGAGACAACGGAGATTTTAAACCTGATTTTTCATCGGGGGGTGGAGGGGCAAAGAAGGGCAAAAAAAAGGAGAATGGCATTTACATTAAATTAATAGTGACTTAAATCAATAGTATCTCTTTGACTATAGAGGTTTTTTGAATGAAAGTTCCACACTGTATTTCAGTTATATTCCATGAGAGAAGTATAAGAGCATTTTAGATCTGATTTTTTTAAATTTCACATCCTATTGTTTCAAGACTACAGCTCCAAATTTGATGCCTTTTGAAAGAATAGCATGAAATTATCTTAAAATGAAATATGAGTGTAATTACAAAGTGCTAAGCACTCTCCTAATGCACTTGTTGAATATACTATGCCAGTAGCATAAAATATGTCACAACTGATAAAATTTAGAACATGCTTCAGTAATTTCACTTAACTCTTAAGAGCAGGATAGAATAAAAGAGCTTCTGTGCACCTTTCTCGGTGCAGTTATAAATGTTTCATTGTTACTTTGGGAAACTGGATTGATCTGGAGTATTTTAATTTTCTTTGCATCAGCAATACTAGAGCAGAGAGGGAATTTAGTGAAGTAAAAATTAAATGGTAATATTCTCAGATAGTGTAAATCAGCACTGAGATCAATACTATTATGTCACTTTACATCGGATTAAAATCTAAAGATATAGGCACTAAATCACAGCACCTCCCTGCCCAATTATCTGCTCTGCCTGTGGACAGACAAGGTCACCATTGCTTCAGCTGTGTGATAAACTATTTGACTCCCCTTTGGTTCTCTTTTGTTTTGCTCATTAATTTGAGAATAGAAGCAATGCAATGATTTCCCTACAATACCCCATGAAGAAAAACAAGTAATCTAAGCTTTCTTTTGCTGATACATGAGGGTAGTAGAGCAGCAAATGGCACAGCAGCTGAGCTGAGGGGTGGAAGGTTGGAGTTTTCTGGTCAGAAGCTGTTAATCAAGAGGAGCATTGCCAGGACTCTCCTGCGAGGCACCTGCAAGAGCACCAGCTGGAAGGGGGAGCTGCCGCTGCTCCTCTCTAGCATATGGTCTCTCCCGTGTCCTTAGCATGACAGTCATTGCAGAGTTTTCAAACGTACAATAGGGTTTGAAATGAAGCTACCTTGCCCTGATTAAGGACACCCCTTCTACACACCTTACAGCTGGTGGTGCCATGTTCTCAAACCAGTGCCTGAATATTAGCACACCAAAGAGCATGAGAAAAAACTACATTAATACAATGATCCTGAGCAGAGCAATATCTAGGTTGGATTACAATTTCATTTGAGTGGTCTCCAATGTTTTCAAGCAGAATGTATTTACAAGCAATACATTTAACAATGAAATAAACTAAAATATATGTATGGGTTCTTTAACATAACTATCAAATTGTTCACTATGTGTAATTTTGTCTTTGATCACATCCGGGAAAAGTTGTACTGCCTACCCATTTTACAGATGGATGAATTGGGACATCACTAGAAGACAGAGTCCATCTGAAGACTCTACAATGTTTTATAAATGCAACTGTCACCAAATGTTATCAAGCATCTTGCACAGAAAACTGCAGACCTATAGAAAAGTTCATGCTGGACCAGACCTCTGGAAATCATATAGTCCAATCTTCTACTGAAGGTGATGCTAACTTCAAAATTAGATCAGGTTGCTCAGGGCATTTTTCAGTGGAGTTTTGAAAGTCTCCGCAGGTGGAGATTCCCTGACTTCCTGGCAGCCAGTTCCACTGCTTCACCATTCACATTGGGATTTTTTTTTTTTCCTTTATATTCATGAGAAATTGCATTTTCCTTCCAAAGCCAGAGAGTCTCTCAGAAGTGGAATCTAAAGCCAAAGATCTCCACTCCGACCTTTTGAAGCACAGTGTTGGCCCTTAAGTTTCACCCACTTATTCCAGTATTAGTGTCAAAATTTTATTTGTCAAAATCATCTCTTTCACAGAAAGATCCAGTCTTTATCTGCAGACATCAAAGTTTCTCCTGCTTTCCTTAGCAAACCATTCCAACAGCTAATCATCCTCATTCTTAAAATTGTGTCTTACTTCCCATTTGAATTTGTCTGATTCCCTCTTCTAACTACTGGTCTCTTTCATTTCTCCCACCTCTAAATTAAAAGGCCTTTTAGTTTTCAGTATTTGCCCATGCCAAGTGATGGTATGACTCGGAGGCATACTCTGCAATACAGGAGTGACTGCAGCTGCCTTTTAACCATGTGAATATAAAAGTCTTGAGGAAAATGAGCTCTGGAAAACAAGTGGTGATTCTTTACTTCTGTCTTGTTCACCTGCAAGGTGTGAGAGAAATGATGAGGGTTTTTTTTAGTTTCCTTTCAGTGTGTTTTTTGTTCAACTAAACAGACTGTCTTCTTTGTGTTTCTCAAGGTAAGGCATCTATCTCTGCATCGTCTCTAATTTTTCAATTGCTATTTTAAATTTGGATGTCAGAACTGTACAGCATCAGTTTTACTACACATCAAGGAAAAATTGTGTCCCTCCTCCCCATCAGTCCTCTTTATCAGCCAAGGATCGTATAAGCCTCATCTTCTTTCTTTCCCTCTTTCCCTCTTTCTCTCTTTTTTGTACCACATTATTCCAGAGCTTATACCGAGTTGCTTGCAAACTATACACCTATATCTTTTACAGAGACACTGATTTCCACAGTATAGTCCTTTGCTGTAAATATATCTTTACATCTTTATTCCTAGAAATAAGATGTTTCATTTGGTATATTAAAATGCCTTATCTGTGAAAGGAAACTGGTCTCTTCATCAATCTGTTCACATTATTTACTATTCTTTCTAATGTCGTCCCATTCATATATTTTTCAGCAACACCTTTATATTTACTCCCAGACCACCAATTGAAATGTTAAGCAGCACTGGACATAATACAGACATCTGTCAAACATGGCTAGGGCATTCAATTATGGTTCCCCATAGATGAGTATTATTTGAGACCTACCAGTTAATTAGTGGTTAACTCATTTAAAGCATGATTTATTTGAAATTAGAGTATGTTATGGAACTAAGTCAAAGTATATATCCATCGGCCAAAATTACCATTGAATATCAGGTAGGAACAATCATACTAAAGACTAATAATGATGAGCTTATAAATATGTATAGCCACATTATTATTATTTTGGAGCATTTCATTCTGCTTCTCTGAGACAAATCAGTTCTCTGCTTTACTTCCAGATGATTGACAGTTCAAGGGTCACACATTGGCCTGTTTCTCTTCCTAAAGGAGGAAATCTAATTTTAGTCTGAAAGAGACTTAAAAAATCCTAGAGCAAGAGGTCATCCAGCTTTATTAACTGCTCTTTGGGCTAAAATATTTGATGGAAAGCTATGAATTTGGAAGGGTAAAAGAAAGATCTTGTAAAATGTTGATGCCTACACATATAGCATGTTAGATCTTAAGAGCACCATGAGTCATATTAAAAACAAAACAAAACAAAACAAAACAAAACAAAACAAAACAAAACAGTACACTAGCTTTATCAGAGAGTCCTCCAGGCAGCAGGAGGAAAAGGAGGGATCTGGATCATTTACTCTTGTGAACACACAACATGTGGCACCAGAAATACTTCTTTTGTTTCCCTCCTTTAAGTACTGGAGGCAAGGAGAGGATCCGCAGTAATCAAAACTGATTTAGAAAAATCTTCAATTGTAAAAAGTCAACAATCAATCCCCACAGAAACAAACGAAGCCCAACAAGCACATAATGAATGTATAGGTGGAACCTACTGACATTTTACTGCTGTAAGTAGATTTTGTATTCTTATTGTCACAGTGAAGAAACAAGCAATATAGATCATCCCAGAGTAAGAGACATTATGTAGGCATACACAAGGCTTACTAGAGTTATTGGAAGGATTGCCATTGGCTTCAGATGGATTAGGCTATTTCTGCATGATCTGTAAAATTCCATTGATCTGTGCCTGTTACATAGAAGTTCACAGTCTGACGTCCTGCATAAACCAAGCCATTGAATTGCACCTGAGTTCCTGACCTAGTTAAGATGTTAATCTGAGTTTAGATTCTAAAACAAAACTAAAATCTTTCATGAGTACCTTTTCGTATTTTCAGGAGCCTAGTGGTTAAAGGATTCTTTTGATATAAGGGAGGCTTAAATTCAAATCTTATCTTCTCCTGATTTCAGAAATAGAGATTTAGGGGTTAAACAAGCATTGAGAAAATAACTCTGCAGCCTAGTGAGATAAAATTCCAGACTCTCCTTCAATTAGTATTTTCTTAATTTGTATAGAATGGAACAATTCCAGTTGGATACTGAATTTCAGCACTGTTTCAGAATACTCCAAGGAGAGGGATTGCTTTTTTGAACAGTAGAAAACATTGGTGCAATTTGTTGCCCCAAAGTGAGTTTCAAAGATGTATGAACACAGATCTCACACATACCAAGAGAGTATCACTTCTGCTGTTTGCAAGAAAAGATGAAGCTGACAGATGGAGCTAATTCCAAGAGTCATTTGTAGCTGCAAATCTGAAATGGGAGAAGGTATTTTCCTCTAACCCCATATTTGTTTAACAACCTTTGATGGCAGAGCAGAAGTCTGAACATTTCTTTGTCATTCCTTACTGTTCAATGCTTCACACAAACCACTGGTTTCTTTGAACCCCATTTTTAGGTGTCTTGTTCTGTCCATAAATTATATATAGAAAGCTCTGGCTTCACTAGGGAGAAGGCCACCTAAAAAATGTTCCAATCCTCTTTAGACTTTATCATTTTTCCTCCTTCAACCCATTTCATCTTAACAACAACTCTAAAAAGATCACAGACTGAGATTCAAATGCAGTATAAATTGATGCATCTACTGAACTACCCTGGTTCACATTAGCTGAAAATAGAACTCCAGTCTGGAAGTGACAGTCTAGTATCATATAATCAGACAGCGTTGTAGGAAAATACAACGCAGGGCCAATGGCCTTGTAAATATTGTGTAAATTAAGTCTATAAAGTAAATTAACCTATAAAATTAATAAAGTGTGTTTTGGAGTTGGGCTTTTTTTAATGAGAATTAGATTCTCAGCAGGTAGTTTAACTGTCATATTTGGAGAAATGCTGATTTAAACAAGGCAAAGACATAGCTGAGGTTATTTTAAAAGTTATTCTCCTTTCTTAGCTGTTGCATCCTGGGGCAGATATGGATAATAAGCAGAATTCTTACTGAAAGGAAGAAAAATCAGTAGAGGTTGAAAAAGATTCTTCACCTTTTTTGGAGGGATTTTACTGACCATCTTTGCCTCATATTTTCACATTCTTCTGAAGAGAAATAAAAAGATATACTTTTACAATACTTATGAAAGAGATTACAGGCATGTTCTTTTACTCTTCTTGCTTAAATTTCAACCTTAAAAATTGACATTATGTTCCAAGTCCACCTCTGGAGAAAAGGCAATTTCCTAAGGGTGAGTTTGTCAATGGCAGGACCAACTCAGCAAAAGCTGAATAATTTTTATCAAATGAGTCTGGCATCAGGTTAAGGAAAAAGAACATGTGGAGACAGAAAGGTATGCAGTATATATTTTAACTCACCCATACACTAATGACCTGTTGTCCTAAATCCTGCTTACAGTCAGCTGACTCATTTGACCCACTAGTAAAAATAAAACTTTGTAAAACAACTAAAGTGCTGCATGGTGACTCATTTAATATCTTCAGCAACCTGAATTCTCGAGCAGGAAATTTTGTTGCTTTTCTGTTTAAGTCAATATTAGTCGTCCTATTTTTTTTAAATCTACTTTTCTTGTAAAAGTCAATGACAGCAAGACACATAACAACATGCAATGTATAGATACCTATATGTACTTATAGATGTATGTATACATTCAGGCAGACAGATAGTCCTTATAACATTGACTGTCCAAGAGTGAGATTTTTGAGGAAAATATGTTAGGAGTCAGTATAAGGAAGGACCCAACCATCTACAAAGTTGTGTATTGGAGTTTTAGGTGACTGACCTCAGAGTGGTATCCAAACACTGGCTTATGAAAATAGGTTGCCAGTATCATGTATAGGCAGATTTAGGAGATTCCCCATAATCCAAAGGGAAATGGTGAGTGACCTGCTACTCAGACATACGCAAGTCTATGGGGCCAGATGTGATCCATCCAAGGGTACTGAGCGGAAGTGCTCACCAAGCCACTTTCCATCATTTACCATCAGTCCTGTCTAACCGGGGAGCTCCCAGTTGACTGGAGTTTAGCCAATGTGATGGCCATCTACAAGAAGGGCTGGCAGGAAGATTTGGGGAACTACAGGCCTGTCAGTCTGACCTCAGTACCATGGAAAGTTATGGAGTAGATCATCTTGAGAGCCACCACACAGCATCAGATGATCAGGCCCAGTCAGCATGGGTTCATGAAAGGNGGTCACAACCACCCCATGCAATGCTACAGGCTTGGGGAAGAGTGGCTGGAAAGCTGCCTGGAGGAAAAGGACCTGGGGGTGTTGGTAGACAGCCAGCTGAACATGAGCCAGCCAGTGTGCCCAGGTGGCCAAGAAGGCCAACAGCATCCTGGCTTGTATCAGAAATAGTGCAGCTAGTTGGACTGGGGAAGAGATTGTGCCCCTGTACTCGGCTCTGGTGGGGCCACACCTCAAGTACTGTGTTCTGTTTTGGGCCCTTCACTACAAGAAAGACATTGGGGTGCTGGAGCATGTCCACAGAAGGGCAATGAAGGTGGTGAAGGGTCTGGAGCACAGGACTTATGAGGAGCGGCGGAGGGAACTGGGGTTGTTAAGCCCAGAAACAAGGAGGCTGAGGGGAGACCTTATCACTCTCTACACCAACCTGACTGGAGGTTGTAGCCAGGTGGGGGTTGGTCTCTTCTCCCAAGTAACAAGCAATAGGACAAGAGGAAATGGCCTTGAGTTGTGCCAGGGGAGGTTTAGAATGGATATTAGGAAAAATTTCTTCCCTGAAAGGGTTATCAAGCATTGGAACAGGCTGCCCAGGGAAGTGGTGGAGTCACCATCCCTGGAGGGATTTAAAAGATGTGTAGATGTGATGCTTAGGGACATGGTTTAGTGGTGGCCTTGGCAGTGCTGGGTTAACAGTTGGACTCAGTGATCTTAAAGGTCTTTTCCAACTTAAACAATTCTATGATTCTATGATTTTGAAACCCAAACCAGTCATTTATGGTTGTCATCCTCAGCTAGTGGCTGCTCAAAAGCAGTCAGAGGTGCCCTGCTGCCAGTTCTGCCCTGACATCTCCCTAGGTGGGTGCCTGGCAGTGGAGGTGAGCCTGAGCCTCCATGGGTGGTGGTCTGAGTGGAGAGCTCTCAGATGTGGGAAGTGCACCTCCTGCTCCTCAAAGAAAGCCCAAATTTGTGTTGGAAGGCAGGTCAGTCTTTCTGTGTGTCAGATGCTCTGAGGCTGCTGTAGTGATGGCACGTTGCAGAGGATCTGGGTGGACTAACATTTAGATCCCAGATATTTTACAAGTATAAATCTTTGGCAGCTGTCTCTTCCCCAGTAAGCAACATAAGTCTGTTTCTTATATGCGTGGCCCAAGTTCAGTCCTTGAATTGATGAAGATGGCAGATGTTACACAGACAGGCAGGATCACATCCTGCTATCATGTCAGTTTTACATTGACTCTGCTGACTTTGATGGAGATATCCCAAATTTAAACCGGCACAAGGGGAAAGAGCCCATGATATTTTTAAGGAGCTGATGTCCTTCAGACACGTGGTTGTGTGCTCATCTGACATATTATTCACATATATATTCTAGTGGTTAGATTTAATACTGAAGTTTAGTTTAGAAAATATATATCTGTGTGTTCTTTAGCCTATAGGTCTAGCAGCTGTGAGTGACAAAATATTTTTGCTTGCTGGAAATACAGGTTTCTGTGCACAGCTATTTCTTATAACAATGTAAAAGATAAATCTGTGTCACTTCATTCATTTGCTTCCATTAATAGTTAAGTGTGAGTTATTGCTATTGAATGTATTCTAAAACCATGGATTTTATTTTTTCTGCATCTCACAAGCAAATAAACAAACAAAAAAAGATCCTTAGTCAAAATAGTAAAGAAATGTTTCATTAAGCAAAACTGACATTTGCCATGAATATTTTGTGTTTTTATGTTAATACAACATTTTTACACAAAGCTCTTTCCCCAAAATACTTGCTTTAAGGAGAGTCATGGTTCCCTGTACTGCAGAAAGAGCAGGGGGAAGAAGGATTCTTTAATGTATTTCCAAGCTATTTCAAACCTAATAAGCTGAAGAAAAGGGTTTGTGACAAGAGTGAACTTTGAAATCTAGTTGCTCCCGCTGTTCCAGTTAGATTCCTTGCCACCTGCTTTTGCTGCACCAGCATTTCTCGAAAGCTGGACCAGATTCAGCACAGTGGGGCACAGGTGGGCTAATTTAATTCCCTCGTTCCTTAGCAGGTCTGACTGACTTTCTTTGTTTTCAAGACTTAACAACTAATGTACAACAACTAATATATGCAATTCTTTCTTAAGCTGTGGCCTGTCATTAAGAATCCACAGCAAAGAAGTTAAGGCTGACAAAATCACCAGGAAACGCTGATGCAATAGTGATGCAGATGATGATATAATACGTTACGGTAACTTTAACCTGGAAAAGCTGCTGTGTAACTGCCAGAGTGGGAATTGTCCACCCGCCGTAGATGTGAAAGCAAACACAGGTTTGCCAGCGGCAGCGATGGGGCAGTGGGTTCCCACGAGTCATCCCCCAGGCCGTAGCCACAGGGACAGCTGCGGAGCCTGCCCTGCGCCAGCGGCACCCCTCCTTGCCCAAAGCTTGTCCTCCTGTCAACTGCTCCCACGCAGGAGCGTGACCACCACCAAATGCTGGTTTCGTGGACACTACTCCTCAAATCTTCCCTGCACTGAGCATGAGGAGGGAGCCATCTTCCACACTGTGCTTCAACCTTTGCATCCCACAGGACTCCATTTCCACAGCAGTCTACGTGGCAAAGGGGAGATAAGGAAGAACTTCCCGACGTAATAGTAGGACTGATTGACTTTTTTAATTCAGTGTTAATTTACTGTTGTTGTTGGAGGTGTCTGTATCCCGTGTGCCTGTGTCCACCCCCAAGCCCCCTCCCCCAATTTTACTGAAAATATAATTATTTTGCCAGAGTAAGACCCTAAGTCTTGGCTAATATTTTACTAGTGGCACAGCTTGAATTCATAGACAAACATCATTTCCATGTGAAGAAGTGGCAGACTGGAAAAGGTGAAAGATAGCAGGGCAAAACCCTAAGGACAAATTTTTCCTACTCTTCCTTTCTGAGGAATTAAGAAAGGAGGAGGCAGGGAAGGAAGATAACTAGAGAAAAAATATACATATACTCTGCATTTAAATCTGGAATTTAGAAGTGAAGAATATAATGTTTAAATTTTTTTTTTTCACTTTTTATGATCCCGCTTCTCTTTTCCTCCTTCCTCCAACACTCCCTCCCCCATGTCAGCTCAATTTCTTTGTGTGTGTGTAATAATAGATATCCCAGCAAGGTACCATCTTTGTTAGCATGTTTCTGAAGCTCTTCTAAGCTGCTGTTTTCAGTGGGAAACTCTGCAGCTTTATGATATGATAGCTTTCAATATCATTCCCCTACATGATTCATACGATTGTGGCTACTTGCAGGCAAAAACCCCTCATCCATCAGACTGACTTCTGAGCAGTGATTCAGCTCAGTCCTGCCCAGCTTTCCATGCTGATAACATAGGAAAAAATGTGAAAGCAGCAACATTAGACTCATTGTATTCTCTCAACGCCAAGAAAAAGCCTCACTGTTTTCCCGTTGCGGTTTTGTTGACACTTCCTTGTTGTGTCCATAATATTGGAATATGTTCATTACTCACAGCCTTGATGACTGGTTTTAAACACACTTTCCTCAAAAGTGAATTAAGTGCTAGTGAAATTTTCAGCACATGCAGCTCTTTTCCCAGGGTGCTGAGTTTATTCTTCTTATTCTTGAGAGGTTCCTGCAGACCGAAGCCAGAGGCGAATGCACACTGGTGATGTACTCATGGAACACGAGACACGGGAAAATAGCATTTGCTTGGCAGGAAGATCATCCTGAAGGATGACGGGATCACCGGAGCTGCCTTCCCTTCCCAGGGGCAGAAGGCTCCACTTTCAACATCTGGGAGGGAGCCAGTGTCCCTCACCGCTACCGAAATCGCATCCGTGTAACTTCTCGACATGAAAAGATTTGCCCCTTTGAAACTGAACAACCTCTGGTGGCCTTTTATTGTCTCAAACCCATCCACCTTGAACATGATTACTTAATTATATCCCAAACTGGGCAGACTCAAATCTCATTTATGACATGATCCTTTTGGTGTATAATAGTCTTAACAAGCCTTAATTTTCCACTCTGTCTTCCTGTCATAGTTACTTACCACTGCTAAGAATAATGAGATAAAAATGTTATGTGGAACAGCGGAAAGGAAAAAAAAGTCAGTTCAGAGCAATGCTCATGAGGACTTCCCACAGAGGAACACGTAATGACATTCCTTATGCCCTTTTAAGTGCACAGCTCCTTCTCTGGACTTTGGGCAAAGATGACCACGTTGACAGATTTTGAGAGTGTTTTTGCCTTTATAACTTTTTTCCCGACACTGTCAGCCTGAAAGACAGCTCATAACTTCCAGCCCATGAAATCAAGGAAACTCTACTGCTTTACTCTAGCAAAGGATTTTATTTGCATGCGCTTGCCTCAGGGTGACCAATTCATACCATTTACCTTGAGTAACTACTGCCTTTTTTATTTTTTTAGTTTCTTAACTTTCATTTTTAAAACAGAAATTTCTAACCTTCATTCTAAAGAATATCATGAAAATGTGTTCTGAATGCACCCTGCTGGATCCAAAATACAGAATTTAAATTAAAAAAAAAAACAAACCACGAGTATCATATTACCATTATTTTAATTTTCAGACTTTTAAGGCAATCTTGCATTTAGTAATTTATTTTTTTTATGACGTGGTTCCTAACTTGTGGAAGCTTGGATATATGATTCATTAAACGCAACCATCAACAACTTCAAGGTTGACGTGCTTAGGTTACTCATATTCCCACAAAGTGTTAAATTCAAAAGAACTCTGAGAGTTGGCTTTATTTTTTGCCCATAATGCTTTTGGTTTTTTTTATTTTTTTGCATCTGCTTCACTAGCACACACTTTGATTTTGTTCAGTGTTTTCAGCTGGTTTCAGCTTACACCCTAGTTTAAGGCTGATTATCAGTCCCACAGATGACTGTTGAAGGATGCTGTTTTATTGGAATGTAACAGCATATAGAAAATAAAAATCCTAGACAAAAAAATCTGTTTCCATTTATGCATGTGTGTGTGCATATGTATGTAAATTGTAACAAAAAATATGAAGATTCTTGGGCTCCTTATAGTCTGTCATTACTTTTTCTTTGTTAATATCTCCATACGAAGAACTTAATTTTAGCCTTAAAATGTAAGCTTATACTTACATGTCATGGGTTGAAAGGACACGGTAAAGCGTATGTGGGATCGGGGGGATCCTGCCTCTTCCTCGTCTGGTAGGGGATACCTAGGCAGGCACAAAGCTGAGGGTCTCTCATCAAACACTGAAAAAAGCCAGTGCCACAGTATAAAGGCTGAAGATCAAACATCAGATAATGTTTAAAGCAGAATTTAAATTTTTGTTTTGTTTTGTGGTTTTTTTTTGTTTTGTTTTTTTTTCCCAAACACCAATATCACAAAGAACTGCATCCTTCCTGAAACTAGACCCACTCTCTCCACTACAGTTTATCCCCATCAGGGTCCTGGTGCAGCTTGGCCGCACAGCCCCAGGGAGGACATCTCCTTCGGGGCTCTGCACCCCTTATCAGGGATGGTCCCTGTCCTCTGTGGAGCTCACAAGTCCTGTACAACTTTCGGTGTCTCAGGGGACAGAAGGTGAGGGTCAGAAGGCTGTGTGCATGGAGCTTATTTCAGAATCGAGGCTTAAATCTGCTTTGCATTAAACTATCTGCACACACAAATATTTGCCTGAGCAGACTTTGGGTGCTACCCTTGGTGCCAAAAGGAGCCGTATGCCACAGCTCTTCATTCTTTTATGAATCTTCTTCCCTCTCCTGGCCAAGCACATTAGTCTTTTATGACCTCGTCATTATCCCAAGATACTTAATGTCTAATGAAAAAGATATTTTTTAATATTGAATTACACAGTTACATTTGTTTGGTGACTAGCAGTTTTAGCTTCTCAGACAAATATTCAAAGTGCAGTGCCTAATTGGTTTGGAAAAATGAAAGAATACACACATACACACTCTTTTTTTTTTTCCTTTTTTGTCTTTTCTTTTTTTTTTTTGGTTCAGGTTGTCTAATATAGTTCAGATAAATAATGTCCTGTGACAGAACACAGAGACCAGAGTCTGGGTAGATCCCATCTGTGTAAGTGCTGGAAACCTACTGCAGAAATCTCCTTTAGTCAGCTGCTTTGTTGCGTGTTACCACATAATTTTTACCTACAGGCATCCAGGCTGGTTTTTCCCTATGAAGCATCTGTGGCCTGGAATTGGAGATGGAAATTAGAAGCAGCTACAGAGGACTTCACAGGCAGGGTGTAAGCGCTGCATCCCTTTGTCTCTTTGCTGCCCTTTCTTTCGCTTGTGGAGCAGGGTCCGGCCGGCAGCACACGTATAGCGGGAAGCGCAGCACTATAGATTCCACCTGCAGTGCCTTGTTATACGGATCCACTGTGGTGCTCGATGCCTCTGTCTTCTGCTTGATTAAAGATAATAAGGGACAAGTCACTGACAACCCTTTGAGGCAGGGTGGTTTCTGGAGATAACTAGGGGATGGATTTGTATCATCATATTTATATTTAGGATTTGATTAGGTTTTGCTTTATAATTCTAGCTAAATTTTTAGTTTAGCTTATTGAACATTAGAGCAACCTTCTCTCCAGTGACCAGTCTAATACCTCCAAAGCCTCACAAGGGGCTGTTGGGACACTAAAGACCATCAATCCTTATGAATAATGCATCTATTTCCTACTGAGGCTCAAATCCCATTAATACTATAACATTATTACATCTTTTATTTACTCTTTTCTATCTGTGGGATTAAAGATTAATTCTTAACAATTTTTTTTCAAATTAAGAAGAAATCTCAGTAGGTCCAAAGAATTTCATATGGAATATACCAAAGTTATTGCCAGAAGAAGGTTGTTAGAAAACAAAATCATGAAATGATAAGAAACACCACAATCGTGAGACAGGGATTGCCATTACAAGGTCCCACCTAAAAGCGCTCACTGAAATGCATTGAAACCCAGTGTGCTGCATGGTGATTTCTCATCCTGGTGTCCAGAATAAGTCCACCTGTGTCAGGCAGATGGGACTGAACAGAATTGATAAAATATCAACAGTATTATCTGTCTGACCAGGAAAATGAAAACTGCTGAGATCATCAGAGCAGTTTGCAAAACTACTTTCTCTCTCTTTGAATGTGGGCAATTCCAAATGTGCCGTGGTCTAATTAGGCAGAACCTGGGTGGAAGAGCCTCTCTCCCTGTGGGTTCACCACGGTAAGATCTTAGCCTCCTCTGCTTGTCTGACTACTACTGCTAATACTTCTACTGCTGATGAATAATTAATTACAGTGATGATCTATTAAAATCCAGTTGCCCTCAACGTCCTCTCCATAGTTAGCAAAAACAAATAAAGGAAAACCCAGAAGACTGAGTAACTTGCCTAGCGAAGCTTGGAAATGAACAATAGCCTTTGACTATCTCTGCATGTTCAAAGATAAATCTTATAAATGAAATAACATACAGTAAGGTGAAGTAAATAAAATTCAGAAAAATACAGCTTTGCATGCATAACTAGATTTTTGATATATTCAGTATCAAATCCAAAAGGTAGCACGTTACCGGAAAAATATATTACTGTATCCAGTGCAGATCTGCTACTTTCCTGAATTATTACCAAGGTATTTGTTAGGTTACAGAATTCAGCAAATGCATTGCCTTTCCCAGTCCCGTCAGACAATTTGCCTTTGTCCAGAACTGACCACACACTCTGCTTCTGAAATGCACAGAGGCAATAAAAAGAAGATGGAGGTTTAGCAAGTGAGGCACTGAGGGACTAATATTCAGCAATGCTAATTCCAGCTAAATTTATATTGTATTGAAAGAAAGTGCTGTTAAAGAACAGCTTGGCTTACATCAAGACATGTGGTTACCAGATCACTTTCTATCTCTGCTCAAAACATTTAGAGAATTTCTCATTAAAATTATTTAAAGTGAAACAAGTCAAATAAATCTACTTAAGCATGTTGTTGCATTGCCTCATTTGTGCTGAAAAAATGTTGGTTGTTTTTTACATTCTATTTTAACTGTAGATAGGAGGCTTTACTCACCCATTAACAAAATACATCACCTCCCAATTGCTTTCTATACCTCCTTAAATGTTAAACATAAACACATACACCATCTGTTTCCTATCATGACACCAATCCAAAATGGCTGCACTAGACACCTCCGCATAATAGATCATCTTCAAACACCTTAGCGGCTTTGCTTTATGGAGTTATTTTTCCTGTGACAAATTATAAACCTATATTTCAAGAATATGACCAATCTGTAGCCTTAATTGCAAATTCTGAATAGTTTCTCTTTATTTTAACAAAATGTGCTGGCTTTTATCTGATGCAGCATTTTTTTTAAAGCCATAGGCCACCTTTGTTGCTATGGTATCCTAAAAATCCAGTTAATTTCTTCAGTTAATAATTTCTCAGCTAATAATTTGTGAAGCATTCAGACTGAAAACATAGCAGTTCAATATAGTCACTGCTATAACTTACAAAATTATTATGTAGCTGTTGTGTAACTGAAACTGCAGAACAAATTACAAGGTTAATCATCAGTCTGCAATCAAAAATACATTTCAGAAAAAAAATCACAATTCTGTTAAAAAAAATCAGCTTCGCAATGCTTGCATTCCTAAACTCCAGATATCAAATGTTCATGGGAAATGGACAAAATATAGTCATAAATGTCATTGAATGAAAATTTGGTTCTGAATGGATTTCAAATGTACCTCCTCCTCAGGTTCAGCTCTATGAAAAAATGACTGTGTCTGGAGCAAGTTGAATTCAGTGAGGAATTTCTCCTTGACTTAAATGAGTTTTTGACCAAGGCCTCACAATATTAATGCGTGAACCTGCAAGCCCTTATTTCCCAGGGTAGCTCCAATGAATCCTAGACTGATTAAACCTCTGTAGACCTATGAGCAAAAGCAATACTCTGTCTGCTCATTCTCCCTTATATGTAAGAGCTCAAATGGTTATGAGACAGTATTGCTACAGGTTTGATCAAAAATAAATGCCATATATCTAGGGACCATGAATAAGCAATGAAACAGCCAGTGTAGAGGTAAAAGAGCTAAAGGGAAAAAAATAAAGATGCTATTGCCTTGGACTGTATAATCTCAGCCGAGTTTCTTGCCATGTCAGAGGCTTTATTTCAGAAGTATCTGTTAATGCCTCTTGGCCACACAGTCCCATGGGATGAAGCAAAATCGGGCAGACTTCTGTGGGGGTATGAGCTGCTCAGTAACCTCTTGTCACTAGAAATAAAGAACTAGAGTATTGGTGGTGTTGCTGCTTTATAAACTGGCGATACCTGAGGAAGCAAAGCTGGAACAGCTTGAGAAAGAAGTGTTGCAGAGATTTCCTATCCGAGCCACTTTGTCTCCAAGGATTTTCTGAAAAATGGAGCAATAAGGGGGAAATACAAGTCCTTTCACGCTTTAAAAAGCAGAGAGGAAACCTTCTTACCCGTCCCCCTCCTGCTCTTGTCCCCTTACTGGTTCAGTCTACCTTAAGTCCCCTCTCCAGACAAGGCTTAGAAGACCTCCAATGGATGGACCATGGAGCTTTCCTCTTATTAAAGGTTGTCTCTCCCTGTTGTATGAATATGTAAGATCACGTACTCCTTTGGTGCTGCATAAATAACACTCAGCTACTTTTTGAAACAATCACCATAGTGTTTTTCCTCCTCCTTGTTTGTAATTTTGCTGCTGTTATTTGTACGATTTAGAAAGGTTGCTTTTATTCCTCAGAGCTTTCAGTGCAATTCAAGAAAATAAAGAGTGAATGCTCATGTAGTTGAGAAGAATGGAAGAGGTAAAAGACGGATACAAAGGCAGAGGTACCATGAACGATTCCTAAAGAAGAAGGAATAAAATACAGCCTCTCTTCAACATACTCTAACAGGCACAACAATTCTAGATTCAGTTTGTGACAAACCGTATTATGGTTTAGAGGGGAGAGAGACAGTAACTTCTAAACAATACGAACATCCAATTTAAGAAAATAGCAATCTCTAGTCAGTCGTGAACTTCAAAGTCATGCTGTATTTATAACACATACACAGTTGTTCCAATTTTCATCAGTCCTCTGGGTCAAAGGGAAGGGGTATGAAAGGGCCAGTCGAATCTGGAGAGTCAACAAAAAACAGGACTGGTGCCACAGCCAGGGGCTCAGCTACTTAGAGCACGGGAGAAACCTGGTCTACTGGGGGCTGATGGGGTCCATCTGTCAGAGAAGGGGAAGAGCATCTTCGGTCAAAGGCTCGCCAAGCTGGTGAAGAAAGGCTTTAAAATAAAGTTGCCAGGGGAGGGGAACCTCAATCCATCTCGCTCCTACCAGTCTGATACCAGTGTCAGCAACAGATGCTCCGCAGGATGCTCAGCAGGTCAGCAGGAGAGCGTCTGAAGTGCTGCACAAAGGAATTCCAGCCGCTCCACCCAGTAAGTCAGCTTCATTGGGGCCCAATTGAAATGTCTTTATGCAAATGCACGTAGCATAGAGGAGTAGCATAGAGATGTGTGCACACCTGCAGGGCTACGATCTCTTTGGCATCACTGAGACATGGTGGGATGGCTCTTATGACTGGAGTGTTGGAATGGAAGTATATGGGGTCTTTAGGAAGGATAGTCAGGGGAGATGAGGAGTGGAGTGTCACCCTCTATGTCAATGACCAGCTGGAGTGCATGGAGCTGCCTGACCGAGAGCTTATGGGTCAGGATTAAAGGGAGGGCAGGGACAGAGGACACTATAGTGGGGGTCTGCTACAGGTCACCTGACCAGGGAGACTGAGCGGATAGACAGATAGGAGCAGCTTCACGTTCACAAGCCTAGGTACTCATGGGGGACCCCGACCACTCCAGTATCTGTTGGAGGGACAACGCAGCAGGGCATAAGCAATCCAGGAGGTTCCTTGTATGCATTGATGATAACTTCCCTCCAAGTGATAGAGAACCCAATAAGGAAAGGTGTCATGCTGGACCTTGTTATTGCCAACAAAGAGGGGCTAGGAATGTGAAGGTCAAGCACATCCTTGGCTGCAGTAACCATGAAACAGTGGAGGTCAAGATCTTTGAGGCAGTGAGGAGGGTGAACAGCAAGCTTACTGCCCTGGACTTCAGAAGAGCAGACTTTGGCCCCTTCAGGGATCTGTACCATGGAACAAAGCCCTAGAGGGAAGAGGGGCCCAAGAAAGCTGGTTAGTATTCAAGGGTGACCTTCTCCAAGCTCAGGAGCATGCATTCCAACAAAGTCAGGCAAAAATGCCAGGAGGCCTGCACGGATGAACAAGGAGCTCCTGGACAAAATCAAACCCAAAAAAGGAAACCTACGGAGGGTGGAAGCAAGGGCAGGTAGCCTGGGAGGAATACAGAGAAATTGTCCAGATAGGTTAGGAAATCCTGATCCAGGGATCAGGTTAGGAAAGCTAATGACCAGATAGAATTAAATCTGACCAGGGACATCAAGAGCTACAAAAAAAGCTTCTACAGGTACGTCAAAGATAAAAGGAAGACCAGGGAAAATGTGGGCCCTCTCCAGCAGGAAATTGGAGACATGCCTACCCGGGATATGGAGAACATTGAGGTACTCAACGACTTTTTTGCCTCAGTCTTCACCAGCAAGTGCTCAAGCCACACCGCCAAAGTCATAGAAGGCAAAGGCAGGGACTGGGAGAATGAAGAATCACCCACTGGAGAAGATCAGGTTCAAGACCATCGAAGGAACCTGAAAATGCACAAGTCCATGGGACCCGATGAGATGCATCCACAGGTCCTGATGAAACTGGAGGATGAGCTTGCTAAGGCACTATCCATCATATTTGAGAAGTTATGGCAGTCTGGTGAAGTTCCCACTGACTGGAAAAGGGGAAACATAACCCCCATTTTTAAAAAGGGAAAAAAGGAAGACCCGGGGAACTATAGACTGGTCAGTCTCACCTCTGTGCCTGGCAAAATCATGGAGCAGTCTTAAACTGCTTTATCTTGACTTTTGCATGCACATATGTGTGCGTAAGTGCACAAACATGACATATCTAACCTTTGCAGCAAGAAGCTAATGTGTTGGCTCACAGGCTCTGCCCTCATTTTCACCTTGTTGACCTCAGCTGAAGTTGTTGAAACTTGCTGAGCCTACTAATCCAGGTCCATACCTAAGACACCTGACTCTTCACCCTCAAATTCACATGGCTTGCCATCTCCTCTGCATTTCAAAATCTGGCATTAAGCAAGCCTGCAGTAGATGTGCATGTTGAAATGCACTAACCCTGAAATGGCTATTGCTTTCTGCTTTGTAGTTTCCTTGTTACCCAATAGGTCTGTCGCTAGCCTTTTTTTTTTTCCTGAACACTGCTGTTTTTTCAGTACAATCTCTCTGAGAAAAAAAGGGAGTTAATAATGGAGTTATCAGGGCTTTTTTTTTTTTTTACAAGGTACTGTAAGACATAGACAGCACACACCTAATAAACAGGCAAAAATTTGCCAATCCTTGTTCTGTATTACACACCCATTGAACATTTTGGGTGGAGAACCTCCAAGGGTCAAGCTCAGTTCTTTAAAAAAATTTCCATTTCTACATTTTATACAGATGAGGAGGCAAAATTTCACAATCCCTAAACCTTGGTAGCCTTTTCTATTTCTATTGCAACTGTAACTAAGTCTCAGAGAAGACATCTGTGTTTCATTAAGTGACATATAGTACCAGTGGTAAAATTAAATATATCCTTCTCATTGTAGGTCATGCATTTTCACAAAGTTGCCATTTCTTCCTTGCCTATACAGAGGTGTATTATCTTCTTGCTAGCCTGCTGCAGGGCTAACTGAGGTAGGTAGCAAGGGTCTCTCCTTCACACTACTTCTGCCTCAACCTGTATTTATTCAGTTCTTTTCTGCGTCAGTTTTAGAGGATTTCTCATCTAAAACCACAGAGCGTTCAGTTACTGTGAACTGAACTCACCTATTCAAAGTCAGTTTCTCAGTGTAGAACCTTGCCTTTTCTGCCAAATGGTTTCACTCGATGCTGAAGTGATTTCTAACACCAGCAGGAGCGAAGCAGAAGCCACAAGGCAACATTAAACAAGTTCTGCATGTGTCCCAAGCCAGCGTACATGCCAGGCATGCTTTGAAGAGCCCTTGCTCTGAAAAAATGCAGTTCACAGGCTTGTGTTTGGCTGGTTGAAGGTCACCACCAGCATGTGGGTTAGGTCAGCCCTACAGCAGACTCAGACCTGTGCATCCGGGCCCGGCCAATCTCACCTGGTTCCTTCCCTGCATTCCTCCCTACAACTGCACCTTCAAAGTTTCGGGCTTGCTTCCCCATCGACCAGGCAGTTCGAGGCCCACAGTCTCCAGTCAAAGTGAAGGACGGGTGCCTCCAGCCCAGCCATCGCCTTTCTGGTTTCTTCCTTCGCTTTAAATGCCCACTGAACCTCCTTTCCCACACGCAGAACTTGTCCTATGCGCAGTCACCTCTCCAGAACAAACGATTTGGAATAAAGGTGCAGTCTTGCAGTAACAATCGCATTAACTATTTATTCCACCGAGACAAAAGATGAGTCAACAGCAGCTGTTCAGATACGGAAAAAGTTTTAGTTTCCACTGCCAAAATTATTTTCTCATCAGGGCTTCTCTTCCACAAAGCGACCTGACTCAAAGGTGTTTGTACCTGTGACCAGGTGACTCAAGGCAAAGTGCCGACATCATAGTATTTGACATCGTTTGGTGTGTAGGACGTCAGAGAGGAGAAAGATGAAACCAGACACGTGATGCTGATAAGAATTTCTTTTTATGTTATTCCAATAAAAAATACATTCATACAGAAATATAACAATCTTGCAAAAAACAATTTCAAATAAAATCTTGTAAAACAAAATTTTTACAAAAATCTTACAAAGAGATTCTTTAGATAACAGGGTGCTTCAAAAACAAAAAAAGAAATTTCACTAATAGAAACTTTTTCTTCTTAAATTTCAAGCAAAAATGTTTTATTTTTTTTATTTTTCAGCTTGATTGAGGCTCAGTTATCACCTGAACAAAATGTACTTGCTTATTAAGAAAATTACAGGCATTTGACATATGGCACACAGCCCCACCCCATCAACACAAGTCTGATGGTATTTCACAATTGAGACAAGCCAGTGCAAGTTTAATTTTTTTTTTGTTTGTTTGGGGTTGTTTTTTTGTTTGTTTGTTTTTGCTTTTGCTTACTTTTTTGTTTATAAGAATTACGGCTAAAGCCAAGGACAATGCAAACAAGGAGTTAAAAAATACAACAAAATCCAACCCTACACAGAAATCCATTTTCTAGGAAATTTTGTTTGTTTTGGGGAAGAAAAAAAAAAGTGCATTTTCAGGCAATTTAAACCAAAAATGAAATGAGAATGATTTAAGCCTGTGTGTTCCTTAGAACCAGATCACTTGCATATACTTTTTTTTAAACCACTTATCTACATACATTTCCAGGAAGATATACCAAAATATTAGCATAGTAAGCAAGACCAAGAATAAATAGGAAAAGAAACAGGTCACGTGTTTCATTGCATCGACTGTAGTGAGCTGGTTTAAAAAAAACAATAATAAAAAAAAATACTGCTTTTGGACAGACTATTTCTACTCTAGGAAAAAACAGTCTTTATTTTAGCTGAACTATGTAAAATTAGAGCTCAACCACCACAACGACTAGCTCACTCAGAGGTCCTCCAGTAAGCTGGAAGGCCAAAACCTTAGCACACAGCTAATATTCTTTTAGCATGCCAATATTCGGTTCATATCATTCTTAAATGGCCACAGATACGCTATTCCAGACAACCTAATAACTACAAAACACAGTCAGCAGTCTGAGAAGGACTGAATGCCAACAAAGCCTTTAGCATACCATTAAGCTAAAGGTAAAGCCTCTAAAAATGCTAGATTTTAATTAACTGTATCTTTCATTTCTTTGTCTCCTTAATGACCGTATTGCGGGGGGGGAGAGGGAATATTTTGATGGGCTGTGGCATTTTCTAGCTATGTGTTCTAATTTTTTTCCTTTTAAAAAAAATATTTATATATTATCTATATATATACACACATACACAGACTGTACACACAAATATACATACACAATTATTTTTCTGCCCACTTTTAAAAAAAAAGTAATATAATTTCTTTCTGTATGACCAACAGATAGCTAGATATATAGATGTGAAACTTGTGCCTTTTAAGCAAATACATCTTTTAATACTTCTGTATCTTTAATATGTATGAAAACTTGACATATTAAGTACAGTTGGGGTGTGTATATACACAGTTGTTGTGCAAGGTCAATATAAAAAAAGTCTCAAGGTGGCAGAACTGGTCAGGTATTCAATTGGCATATGCATTATACTGTAACACAGTCAAATTGTCTAAGTTAAACAAATACTGTACTGACATGAACGACTTTTCTCTATATTTGTCTTTGTGAAGGAGGACCCTGGAAGTAACCTTTTTTTCCCCTTATATTATACATTTGATACAGTACAATGCCAGGTGAAAAGAGAGCCTTAATAAAGCATGCATCACCCATACCCCTGTATAAGACCCCCTACAAGAGAAGGTCACTTGCATAAGGCACCATTATTAAGGTCAACAGTGCATTAACAGCTAGAAAACCAGAAGTTAGTCCTCAAGGCATAAATAAGAGAAAAATTAGCTGCATGAGAAAAATCAGTTTCTAACCAATAGTGGTTTTATCCACCCAACAGAAAAAATTATTCATGTTCCATACATTATGTAACATTAGACCAATTGTATTTTAGCTGCTCTTAACTGGAATCAAAACTGCAGTCCTGATTAAAGAATGGAAAAGCATATAGTTCCCCAGAACCATGCAATAACCTTTGTATTATAAGGAAAAGTTATAGTTGTGTTACATTTGTAAATACACAGCTTATACAATGGATTACAAATGAGCTCTGTAGCAAGTAAAACAAGCTACTTGACACATTGCACGTTTAATAGCTGCACCAGACACCTAAAGCTCCTCTCACACAGGAACGGGGAGGTCCCCCATCTCCATTCTGGCATCCTGACTCTCTTTATTCCCCCCTTTTCCCTCTCGTTTTCCCTCTAAAAAGGTGCAGACACCCCTCCCCCCACCCCTTGGAAATGATTGGTGGTCGTCCCATCTCACGAGATATTCCTCACATACAAGACATTCAGACTATTTTTTTTCTCTTACAGTTATAAAACAACCACAAGAAAAAAAAATGTGCCTCAGCATACAGTCATCAAGAGATCCTCATCGCATACAGTCGCCCAATCATTAACATTCTCAGTGCACATGCTCACGGCAAAGGCTTAGGAGCCACTCAGAAGGTTAGATACCAGTGTATGAGTCCAGGAAACCCCAAACATCACGCACCGCGGTTGCTATGCCGTTTCTTACATGACTTATTAGCCCTCAAAAGACCTTCAAGGAAGTGAGGTCCTGGAGGCAACTGGGTAGGGTGCAAAATGGCATGCTTTGGCTGGAACACGCATCCCTCCGCTCAAGGCTCTTCAACCTTGACGCCTCTTAGCCCGCAGGATTCACCTCTTGACCCATTCAGAGGTGTCTCTTCATGTGAAGGGCCAGGTGGTCAGACCTTGAAAAACACCTGCAAGGCAAGAGTTGGGTTGCGTGTTAGCCCACGGTCGCTGGCACGCACGACGCGGTACGCGTGGCTGAAGCATCCCCCCTCTAGCTCTGCTACTCCGAAACATGGCTGGTGAAGGAGGGATTTGGCATTCCCTGGATACACTGGAGCACTCAAGGTGTCTGTGGGCACCCAGGAGCTCTGCTGATGGGTGGTAACACTAGGGACTTCTCAAGACTCATCTACAACATCAGGCTACGAACCACAGCCCCGTGATTAGTAAAATGGAAGGTTTTTTTCCAGTCTAAATATACAGCAATCCCTTAAAAAAACCAGACACAGTTGTGTTCCCAAATGATTCCTTCATATGTGAAAGGCAGCCTAGACTCGCTTTCCAACAAGTATTAAAAATAACTATTTAAAAAGGTGCATTTCAGTCACATACCTGTCACAGTGACTACATTTAAAAGGCTTGGCACCAGTGTGCTTTCTGAAGTGTCTGGTTAATTCATCACTTCTTGCAAAACGCCACTCACACCCTTCCCATGAACATCTGTAAGGCTTTTCCCCTACAAAGAAAGCAGATTAGACGTTAGTCATGACTTCATTCAAAGAAAGATAGGTGTTATCCCATTCATTTTCTACATAAACCTCCTCCACCCCCCAAAGACAACCGATTTTATATAACCTATCTGAATGCTTCAGAACATGTAGGCAAAGAAGGCTTGCAAAATTCGTCCACACAATTCCTACTTACTATTGTGCTGCACAGCACATCAAATAATCTCATTCTTATTAAAAAAAAAAAAAAAAAAAAAAAAAAAGGGATTAAAAAAGGCNAAAAAAAAAAAAAAGGTGATTAAACAGGCTCACAGGAAACAAAGAAATCCAACCTTCTACCATTCCTGTTTACCCATAATGGCAGGCTTACTCCCAAACAGGTATCATTCTCCTCATAAGGGTGATTAAAGACAGCAGCACAGCTAGGCTCCAAAATGCAATTAGGCTACTGTATTGCATCAAAGTCCTCTGTCACTCACTCATCTGCATAACATGCAACCTCCTTTCTGCTGAGCCACATATTCTTGGAAAAGCCTGCACACCACTTTGAACGCTGCTATTTCAGCATTCAAGAAATACCACTTCCATTCGCAGGAATGTTCTCAGCCAAACTGCACCAGGACAACAGTTCTGCAATACTTCTGAGGCTGGCAGCTATTTATGTCTGCTCAACCACCACGGTTTCAGTGGAAGTTGTTCTTTCCTCTTGAAATAATCTTGTTTTATCTGACTTCTGCATGACAATGGTAGCATCTGAGCTTGCTCAGACTTCCCATAAAAGCCACAAAATGCTGAGCTCATGAGTCAAAATAGGTTCTTTTCCTTGAATTCTCTTTCCACATCTCAGAGGGGGCAAAAAAAGAACCAAACAACCAAAAAGCAAACCAAAACCCAAACCGTATAGATCTTTGGATCAGTAAACCAAGAACGCCAGGCCAATTCCTCATGTAAATGATGACTACTGAGCCAAGGCGCAGCTCTACATATCTAACTGCTGTCATAAAAAGATGTCAAATAATACTGCTCAAACAAGCAAATCAGCATGCTACTTCAACCATAAAATATTTATAAAAGCCCTGAAGTGTGTCTCTTCCTCACTTTCTTTCCCAATAACACACAGGATTGTTATTTTTAGTTCACGTTCCATAACAATAAAAGGCTGTTGCTCAGTAGTTTGGGATGAAATTGTACAGTAAATCATACATTTGTAAGTCCAATTAGGCAGATATCTTAGAAGGACCACAACACTCTGTGGCTTCCCAAGATTTCTGCCGATAATGATGGCACACGAAACCGTTAAATGATTTACAGCTATAGCTACGTTCTACGTAATCAAGGCCTTGGGATGTCTGATTGAATAGACCCGATGTAGACCAAACCATGAAAACAAGCTCGTATAGTATTTAGTGATTTGACTGATTTTTGGAAATTATGTTCCCTTTTTTATAAGGAAGTCTCAGCTCGCTTCTGTTTGAGAAATAAACATCCACAAAGGTCTGGCGTCTACTTTGGCTAGAACTTTGCTCCTGAAGACTGCGTGCCACTGCAGCTTCCCAACTATTGCCTATTTAGACGAATGGTTCCTATGCGCTATGACAGTGGACTAATCTACTGTCAACTGTCTTGGCTTCAGCTCGCTTACGAAGAGAATGAGGAAGTGATGTCGTCCATGCTGGTAAGCCTCTACTACTATTACATCATCTCCCCAAACCTGGGCTCCCACCCAGTGATTGTGTAATGCTGTGACACCACCACCATCAGGGGTATTCCCTACAGTACTTGCCAACTCTTAATAAACATAGGGTTACTAACCTGTATGAGTGCGCTGATGTGCTTTCAGATGTGAACTTTTGGTGTAAACTTTCCTGCAACCGTTAAAATGACACCTGTGAACGCGCCTTCTGCCATCTGGCGAGGTGTCACCATTGGTGGGTGTACCTTTTTCTGCAGTCTTTCCAGCGGTACCAGTACGAATTTTTCCCGGTGAATGCAACTCACCCGGCGTACAATTCCATAGCTGGGAAGAAGGCTCCTTGCTCAGCTCAGGAGACGAAGGGGGAGTGGAAGTGACAGACGAACTCAAGGTTCCTGTACTGGCTAAAACATCGCTTATAGGGTCAGAGGTAAACTTTGTCGTGGGCGAGAGCTCCTCAGAGCTGTCTGAAGATTCGCTGCTCACGTCAGAATTCAAACTGTTGGTCTCTAAGTTCTGACTAGTAAGATTGTCCTCTTTTGGGACACATGTGTTCTTCAGTTCAGATTCCTCCTTTTTCTCACGTGCCAGAATAATTTTGGTCCAGAGATCCTCTTGGCTATCAAATTTGATTTCAGATGCAGAAACGTAGCAGGGCTCAC
Organism: Aramus guarauna; assembly: GCA_013400195.1. Lineage (NCBI taxonomy): Eukaryota > Metazoa > Chordata > Aves > Gruiformes > Aramidae > Aramus > Aramus guarauna. The sequence goes on along the minus strand of VXBL01004884.1, from coordinate 2,657,365 downwards.
TTTGAAGATACCGTTCCAGCTCCAAACAAGTCTAGGTGAAAGAGAAGGAAGAAAAAGAGAGAATAGTTACAAGCTTGCTTAAAAATAAACCCAATTGTATTTTACACTTCAAACAGCAAGCAGGATTGTAGTACGTTCGATTTGAGGTTTCTAGGTTCAAAACAAATTAAAGGCTCCTCCAGCCATAACTAGGTGACTGTTACGATGAAAAGAAATCAGTTTTCGAGACCTGGGCAGGAGTTCAAACGCACAGCTGAAGGTGCAAGTCAGCTTTGGTTTCCAAAATAGCATTCTAATGAGTCAGTCAAATTATCATCACTCTCATCATAAAATCTGTGTTTTCAGTAGGCTGACATTGAAAAGGACCATAAAGAACCACAACAAATAATTACACTTTGCTCTCGCGCCTCGTCTAATTTCAAGTTGTTTTGTGTCTCTCTCTCACAACCGGGAGGCTGAAAGGACCCAACTGAACACAATGTGCTCTGACACGCAGTTAAAACCCAAACGCTGTGTCAGAAAACAAAGCCACATTTCAGCATGGCTGCAGAGCTGCGGGTCCGTCTTCTGGGGACATCAATGGAGCAGCAGACATCCTCCCATTTCCTGTGCATGAGAACGCAGCACACTCGACTTTCAAAGAATGTCATTTCCAAGTGTACTTGCATGCATGCCACATAACTCCAACTGCTCCTGTGCGTGTCTGGAGGAACACGGGGAACTTCAACAACAGAGGAGAGGGGAGAGAAAACTTCCAGAATAGAAATGTCCTATTCTATAGGATGCAAAAGGGGAAATTACTCTGAGGTCCTGCTGGGAGTCCCACAATGAAAAAGAACTTTATCTCCTGGCCAAGACTGCAACTGGTTGAGTCATCTCTCTCTTTTCTTTCACGCAATGCCAAAGGAGACTTCCTTTTAAAACCCTGACCATCTGCCAAGAAACTACTCTGTTCAAATATACATGGACAACTTCCCCCCCCGCAACTGCATTCCCCTCCACTCCATGAAATGAAACGAAACATAAACCAAAACCACCCTAAATGGGTGAAACTGTGGTTTTCAATTTCAATTCACCCTGCTTTCTAGCCATTTTCAAAGAACAAAAAA
>VXBL01004884.1:2626322-2653671 GCA_013400195.1 Aramus guarauna | reverse complement strand
CCTGAACATCATCACCTCCCCCCTGCCCCCCCAGTGCCTTCCCCACAGGGCTTCAAGGCGGAATCCGCATGTGCTGCAGGTCTCCTGGGCCGTGCTTTCCCAGCAAGCAGGAGGGCTGGAAAGTTACTTTTTTTGTCGTCCCCCCCCCGGGGACAGCCGAGGCCCTCGCAGGGACCCAGCTCCCCATTGCAGTGCTAAAGCAGAACGGGGCCGTCATCGCGGTGGGGCTCTGCATGGAGACCTGCCCTCCCTGCGCTGGGCCCGTGCGGCAGCCCCTGCCCTGGGGACGTGTGCCATGGCGGGCATGCTGCTGGACAGCCCTGCTCCAGGAAAAGTTCAGTCTTTGGTGCCTAAGCATGGGTGTTTGTGTGTCGGTATCAGAGCACCAGCTGTAAGACTAGATGTGCCAATGGTAGGGATGTCTTAATCTAATTTCAGAAAATGCGGTTGTTAGCGTTCTGCAGGAGTGTCCAGCACGTGGAGCACACACTCCTAATGTATTTATTTTATTAAAGGACTGATAATTTTCACTGTTTCCATCACAATCTCTACCCTGTTATTTCAATTTCTGCACTTCTTTCTGTATCTGTTACTAGTTGCCTACGGATGGCAACTAAAGCATTTAAAGTTTGTTTCTTTGCCTCCTGTCTTCTGCGAGCTGGGGATTGCAGGTGTGAAAATGTCAGTCTTAACTTTCCGTCTCAGGTCCTTCATAAACTATTAATATGGAGATTCCATAAACACACAGCTGGTGTTCATGGTTGGGTTTTCCTGTGTCTATTAAAGAAAAGCCTCAGGTCAATTAGAGCATTATTTTATGTTTAGAACAACAAGCTGATGCTGAAGACTCAAAACATCTAAATCCAGCAAACTAAGCTCACTTGGTTTAGTCAATAATTCTTTACTTGGCTTCACCTGGCCAAACACATAAATATATATCCAAAATTGCCTTGCGGACAACAGATAGCGCAGATGGGTTTGTGTCTATTGGTGGCCAAAGCTAGATCCTCTGAAGAAAAGTGCAGAAGGAAAAAAAAGCCCTCTTAAGTAGATGAATTACACACTTTACTGTAGCCTACTTTTAGTTCTGTAGCGTTTAACATTTTGTGGCCTGAAATGTGGTGTAAGCTCCAGTCAAATATAACCTGGTAACATAACTCTGTAAATGCTTAGTGTTTGCTTAACTGCCCCGCTCCCTCTTTGGAGAAGATTTTATTTTCAAATGTAGTGACAGTGAACTCAACTGTCCTCTCTTTCTATTTTACACTGGCCCCTTTTTAGCTGTGTTTCATTTAAGAGAGATCTGGGCTTGTCAGAGACTGGATGAGATTTACTGTGCCCACGTGGCGTTTGAGGCATAAGGATCTTGGTTTGTATGGCTGCCTTCAGGTGGGCAGCGTCTCCCAGTGAAGGGCAACTGGGGATGGCTGATGTAAACTGATGGAGAAGCAATTTTAAAAAGAAAAGGAAAGGTCCTTTAAAATGCATTTTTAGTTGATGAGTAAGGTTCTCAGCGCTTCTGCCAGTCTGTGATTGGTTGAGTGGGATGAAGATTATTGCCGTAGGAAAAAAATAAACGAAATCAAAGAAAACCATGGTGCAGATGTGACTACGGTGTACTGAAAGCTGTTTAAGTTATATCTTGGTTAAATGCTGGCTTTGATTAGGCCACTATCAATGGGCATTTACATGAAAATTGACGTATCACTGAATGTGTTAGTTCTAGGTTACAACTGTATTAACAAATTTTAATCTGAAGTAACAAAAAGTGTTATTAGAACTAAAGGTCAATCCTAGATAACAAAGAATGGGTAAGACTGTAGAGTGAAGTAAACAGACATAGTGTTTTTACCTGGTGTATTTTTAATCAGGAATTGAAATGAGATGGTGAGTCAATAACATGCTGTGGGTTAGGAGACTGTTCCATGGAACGCAAGCTGAAGAGAAACTACTGGCACTAGTAGCAGCCAGGTGGAACGCAGGAACGACATGTGAGTTGAAGGGAATTTATTGTAGTCTGTGGAGGATAATAAACATTAGGAAAAATTTTAATAGGCCCCAAAATGAAAGAATAAACTAGTGGAGATACTTGAAGATGTAATTTAGTCCCTAACGATGTTCTTCAAGCTATACATAGTAGTAAAACTTCAAATACCCATTTTATACCACTGGGATTTTTTGAGTTATGTGCCAGGGCCGAATTTACCTGGAAAACCTTAAATGAAAACATATTCTCACTCAAAAAACCCCAAAGCAAAAATCAGTCAGTCCCTTGGGACTGCACCACGTTGTTCAGATGTGCCAACTGGAGACAGAGACCACCTGATTTAGAGCAGAGGGCTGTTCGTTCCTGGTGGCGGGGCAGGATGTGGAAGCATGCGTACTGAATGGGCAGTGCTACTGGGGAGGGAACGAATACAGCTGTTGAGTTCCTTGGATATGTTTCTTGTGACTGCTGTACAGCTAGTTCAGTCTGTGTGCCCCTGATTATGTAGGGGTAGTCACCAATTTACTTCCCCTCCTGGACGTGATCGGTGTGTTTTTAACTCTGTATCATCTAGGTCATTTATAAAAGTAGCAACAATTAGAACAAATTATACAGGATTACTCCAAATGTCAGTGCTCTACCAGCAGAGTAGTACAGCGGCTTTTAAGAAGGACTGACCACAATTTAGGATAATCAGCCAATTTACATCTCTAAGGCCGCTGATTTACAAATATGTGCAGAGAAAAAAGCCCTGTGTGCTTTAATTTTTTTTTGGTTCATTAATTTTAATAAGATTCTGTCTGAAAAGCTATATTGCCACATCAAATGCCCCACCACTTCTCCGTAGTAACCGCTTCTGTCAGGGATGGTGGACTGTTCCTGGAAAATCTGCTCTCCGGCGTAGTGGGCGACAGACGGTGTTTTCCAGGTGGGCTGAGCTCCACATGAGGCAGGGGGAGCACCTGTTCTGTTCTTAGAATAGTCATGCATTTTTAGAGGACACATTAACTTGCTCTGCACTGTATTCAGCGCTGAGAATAAGAAGAGGAGAAAACCTCCTGAAAATGGTTCACGTACAGCCAGATGCAGGGAGGTTAGATGAAATGGGCAGGAATCAATAGCTTGTGGTTTGATTAGGATAAATGGACTTTATTTGGGGAAAAAGAGAGGGAGAAAGTGTCAAGTGCATGAAAGCATTGTTGGTTAGCAGAGAACACTACTTGAAGTGATCTGCTTCCGAGGTGGTAAGTTGCTAAATCGAAAACTAGCATGCAATGCGATTCTACCACAGATAAAGTAAATGCTCTTTGAGGATATATAAATAGAACTGTTATGAGTAGGCAGGAAAGTGGGGTGATTCCTGATCTGTCACTGGCAGAATTAGAAAATTACATTTCAGACCATAAGCTAGCCTAAGACAGAGTGAAGGGTAAAAGAATTAAAAAAGAATTAACGACAAAAATACACTAAGGAAGAATTTAGGCAAATGTGACCTAAACTTGTTCAGCAGACAGAAAACTGCTAGAGGAGGTGATGTGTGGCCCTGCAAATGCTGGTAAACAATTAACCAGAATGGAGAGGGGCAAAATGTCATTAGCTAATGTGAACAGACCACGAGCCAATGACCAGCAAGAGAGGTGGTGTGGGTTTCGTGTTGTTTCTTTTTTTGTTTGTTTTTGGTTTGTTTGGTTGGTTGGTTTTTGTTTGGTGTTTTTGGTCGTCCCCCCTCTTCAGACCAAACCTGGAGCTATGTATTTTCTACACTTCACCTGTTACGGAGCCTTGGAGTTCATGCTTTTAAGCTCCCGTTTTCACTTTGATACTCCTAGATATGCCGAAACAGTTGATGAGAAGTAGCGCTCTGGGAACTGGTCTGTGATCCCCATCAGCACCCAGAGCCAGCATTAGAACAAAAGGTATGGACAGACAATCCTTTTTCAGGCAGACATACTATAGAATGCCTTCCTTAAGTCTGCGTACCCTCACCTTGAAGGCAATTACATTTTCCGTTTCCATAACTGGCACTGGAAGGGTGATTCTGTCTCTCGTTGCTGTAATTACAAGTGATGGTCCTCTAATTCCGGGCCTATTTGCAACCAGTTTATTATACCTGTTTCCTCATGTGCTGGTGTTGTCTTTCTGCTTTAAATATTTTTTTTCCCTCCCTGATGCTTACCTGCTGGATATATTTATGAACAAAACATATATTCACTTTCAGCGTTTTCTTGGGTGACTGTATTAGCAAAAGATTAGACCTTATTTCCACAAGAGGCTCAGTTGAACAGGCAGCTTAATAGTACACAAGAATGTTAGTAGTAGTCATAAGTCCTAACTGAATAGGTATTTCATGGTTTATAATAAAGCAAATATCACTCAGGGGTTCTTAAAAGTATTTAAAAGCACTCATCCTATACAGGGTAAATAAAAATTGCACTTCAAAAAGTTAAAGAGTTTTCATTTTCATGGTGTCTGAACTTTAAGATGACTACTTTTCTAGCAGTGCGTAAGTCCTCCATGATTTAAAAGACCTGAATGTCTATTCTTTAAAAAAAAAAAAAAAAAGAGGTAGCCTTCCAAACCTTTCTTTCTAAATATAAGTAATAAATAAAAAGAAAAGCACACTTTCTTTGCAATGCATCTTTAGGAAAGATGGGGTTTAGGGTCAGTGTCCTCATAAGAAGCAGCTAATATGAGCAACTGGGACTTGTCTAATGCCAAGTTACTTTAAGGAAGTTTACTGACTGCTTCCCCAGGTGGAGGAGCAGAAATTGCTATGATTAATGGTGAAAAAAGCAGCTTGAGCTAAGAAGAAAAACCAAACCAAAATCTGCATTGCTCGGCATTTTATCATTTTCATATGACCATTTCTTCCTTTTTGCCATTGCTAATTGGTGACTGTTGTTTAACAGTGCATTAAGGTGGGAAACTTAATTCAGACCAATTTTGGAAGCCGTGAGTAAAGAAACCCAAGGTGAACCAATTGTATTGTGGAGCGAGAGACTGGGGGACTAACGGTTGTTAGAAATAGCTGGACCGTCTCACTAGCTGCTTGTGAGGCTTAGTAAGAGTATATAGAATTAGATTGTAACTGTGAACTCTGATAGAAGAATGCAAAGAAGTATTTCTAAGCAGTGGTGCCAATTAGACATAGGGCTGGCTTGCTTGGAGCGGTTGTGAAACTGCCTTTTCTGGGAATTAGTCACGGCAAGACTAGACAAGGAGTTGTGTGGAAGCCTCAGCCAAGAACGTCAGACCTTTGCTTGGAATGAACTACATGGCCCAGGATATCTTTTCCAACTTGTAACATCTCTGCTCTGGCTTTATGCGAAGTGCATTATGTGGGTTGTAAGTTTTTTAAAGAGTTTCTCTTTTATGTCACAGTACCCCTTTCTGTAGTGCATGGGAGGGAAAAACCTGCCTAACCGTTGCTGCAGCAATAGGGAGCGTTCCCGTTAAGAGGGCGTGGGATGAACCTTTCGGCCCTCGCAACTTGACTTGTTTGGTGCAATGGCACAGGAGAGTGATCTAATTGTGTCCCTTGGTATAAGAAGTGGGAGTCAGTGCTGAGTTCTCCCCCCACTCCCCATTAATATAAGCTGCAAAATTAGATACAGTGTCTAATACACATATGGCCATACATATGTATTTGAGAGCAAAATGAACTGTAGCTTTCTTTGGGACACAAGGAAATAAACATCGTCATTAAAAAGTCAGCACCCTTACCACATAGTGAACCTTTACTCACTGTTCCCACCTATTGTTATTTGAAATATCCCATTTCCTGTTTTCAGTAACTGTTGCCAATGGGCAGGATTCAGAGCTCATTCACATCAGTGTAACTCTGGTAGCTTGGGAAGATGAGGATCAGCAGGGAAAAGGAAATGAAAAGCAAGTGACTGTGATGAAGTAATCCTGAGTTTCCACTGAAGTGCTCTGGGTTTAGTCCCAGTCAGTGTCAGAACTCAGCCTGGTGCATGGAAAATCAGGGAAATTACTATTTGCTGTGTAAGCCCCAAGACAGACCCCATCAATATACTCACATTATTGTCATTACTGCTGTCATGCACTAGGATGATAGCGATAATAAAATAAGGATATTTACTCTGTAAGTATCTGAGATGAATGGCTATATATATACATACATACACACATAATAACTAGTTACTTGTTGATTCATGGAAGCTTCTTGGATCTTCACTAGGAGACAGTGAAGTTGTAAGAAATACATAAATGTGTAAAAAGAGTAATTTTCCTGAGAGTTTTTATTCCAGCCTGGTGAGAGGAAAAAAAAAACAAACACCAACAATAAAACAGTCTTTGTTCAAAGTGTGGGAGAAAGAATTTATTATCCGAATGCTATAATGAGGAAACAGAAACACAGAGGTAATTGGAGGATCAGACCCACAAAGATACCTCTCAACTCGGTCATCTTTCTCTGCAGGGAAATTTATTGGAAATGTAAATGCCTATAAAGCATTGTGAATCCTTGGCTATTATTATCTCTGGGTCTCAGTTCCCTAAGTATACGAAAGGGATACTACTTCCTTTCTTCAGTCTATGCCAAATGTAAGCTTTGGCCCAAAATCACAAAGAGAGATTATGGTAGAGCCAAGAAATGAACTCAGATCTTCTGAGTCCTAATCCAAGCTTGTTATCATAAGCTCATCTTTCATTTGCCTTTGAATAACAACCAAAGTGTTAACCCTATTCCTATACATTTACAACCTGATGGAGTTCTTATCTGTGGTGGTCATTTCATTTCCTGCTGGCAATTTCACAAGCCTTTTAAAGGTTTTTTTTCCCCCCTGTAATTTCCCCCACTCCCCGCCCAGGAGATAGGCAGCTTCCTTCAAGATTTCTCCAGCAAAGCTTGCCTGTCTTCTTTGGAGGTGTATGCTATGTGATTTTTACCTGGTGCAGGAATCACCTGTTAACCATTGTTCAATAACATGGTGATGTTCTCTGTCTTCCTTACTTGTCATTTGTATCTAATCCTTCTCCCTCAAAAATATGTAGACTTTTTTTTTGAAGATATCCTAGAAGATTTTTGTAAAATAAGAATGTTTTATTTTAAATGAGCAGTTTTTGAGTTTAAATGCTCTAGGCAATTTGCTATTTTCAAGGGGCAAGCAATTAAGTTAATATGCATACACCAAGGCCAAAATCTTTCTCTCTGGTTCTTTTCCATTCTCTTGTAGTTTATGAAATTTATTCACACAGGGATTTTTTAAAATCTCATTTGACATTCATTTGGAAATCATGGATTTCAGAGGCATGATAGAAATCAAAAGTTGTGTTCTTAGAAACAAATACAGTGCCTTGTTGTTTTAACTTGAGGGAGAAAATTTTTAACCAGCTGATCTTTTTGGTATCATCTGATTTAATATGAAATCACACTTTTGTTTTATAGAACGCTGATGGCCCTTTTCAATAATTGCACCTACGTGTTGTAAATCTAATTTTAATAGAAGCACTTTTCATTCTTTCTAAATGGCATTGTGAAGAATGTCTTCAGTACAGCAGGATCTTTAAGAGTTTGATTTTTTGGGTCTTGTCCACCTGAAACTTAATCCATCAAAGTGAATGTGGAAATAATTTGATCCAAAAGGTTACACACATGAAAAGAATTAGCCACCCATCCTGCACATGTGAGTTGCTAAACATTTACACAGTGACAACCTAAACTATGCAATAGTCAAGCAAATTGAAATACGATGCCTACAGAAGCAGTCACACTAGGAAGATTAATACTTCTGTAGTTATTATTATTCATTGTTTATGTGGTGATAACACCTAAATGCAACAGCAATGCTGAATCCCATTGGGCTACATGTGGCAAGAACACATACTAAATGACAGTCCCCATCCCAAAAAGATGAGTTAAACATGACTTTAATTAGGGCTGATTGGTCCCTTTACAGAGCGTATTTCTGCCGCTAACAATTTCAAGATACAACATATTAATTATGACTGCACTTTTCCCACTTTCACAATAGCTGATGTCAGGGATGTCTTTTGGGGGAAGGATGTAACGTGGCAGTTTCCCAGGACTAAGAGGAGTCCCAGTTTGGCTCAGTCACGTAGCGGTGGGAAGGGAGAGGAGCGGGAAGGCCCTGCTGCCAAAGGGCCCCCGCGCACGGCACTGCCGCTGGCCGGAGGTCGGGGATGCTGTGCCACTGCTTTTGAGTACTGAGGTTTTGATGAGAACTGCTGGACTCGTGGATTGACTTGGAGACCTTATGGCACTAGCCAAGCTGTAAAGATAGATACATCCACACAGGCCACCTCTCGCCTGAGCAGCCGGTTTTCGAAAAAAGACAAGACAGACAAACTGGGGTGAAAGGAAGCTGCAGTGTTCCCAACTTACAGACTACAGGATCTGAAACACCAAAAGTTTGACTACGCAGTGAGATTCTCCAGTGGAAATGTTTCCTGCTAACCAACAGCAGGATCCGTGTCCAGATGAACAGATGGCTTTTGCTTCACTGTGACTCATTATTGCTACATGGTGGGAATGTCCTCTGAAGTACGAGCTTTGGGGGCTTCTGTCCTTTGCTCCTTTGTGCTGTTGCTAGGCCCAAAGCATTGCGGAACTGCTCTCTAGCTTTTTGCTGATTTCACAGTATTATTTTTTAGTGACGTAGGCAGCAACTGTTGAAAAGACCATGTTTCTTTTAGGGGGGTTGTTTCATAATTTGGAAGGGGATATGCCTAAACGTGATCACAGGGGAGATGAAGTCGTAGAAGGGAAAAGAATAACTGGTCAGAGTGTCATGGAAAGCAGTGTGGGAAGTGAAGCATAAAAATGTTGGGCATCGTAAGGTGCCTTCTTGTTCAAAGGAGAGTAAAAACTTCTTGAGTGTTTAAAGACACAAGCACACAATGGTGCATGTATACAGATTATTAAAATGCCATCAATTCACTGCCTCCGTGAACTATAACTCAGAGCATGGGGTGTCTCTATACATTTGTAAAGTATCAGGCAGTGCTATAGATGCTGCTTCACAAATTAAAATGGCACAAAAATTGAAAATTTTAAAAAATGCAATTAAATGTAAATAAGCTGTCCTGGAGATTTTTCAGAAATAGAAACACTGCTTGCTTAAGTAAAATTCTTTTTAATCCAGTAGCTTTCAATCTTCCCAAATCCCTGTGGGATGAAAAGATGAGAGCTGTGGCATGCTTGGAAGGCTGATGAATGTGGACCCTGGATATAGTTTCAGGGTGAAAGATTTCTTACTGAAGATGTGTTACGGGAAGTATTTAAAAAAGAGCACTAGTCTGAGCACCTCTGTGAGTTACAACAATAGTTCTACATAGAGAATAAACACAATTTTTTATTAGCTACTGCCTACGCCATTGAAATACAGTACTATGAATATCAGCCACAAGTAAATAGCTCCTGCAAACACTCAGTTCAGGTGTAACAAGCTGGGTTCGTGAAATCGTGCATGGTAGGACAGCTGTGTTCAGCAATGGCTCTTCCATCTGAGTAATCATTGGTGTAGCTTCGGATAGAGAGCCTGCTACTGGAAGCTTAATCTGCACGTTGCCAAAGGGCAGGATACCTGCAATAACCTCTTCAACTGGAATAAGTGGTTGTCTCACCAAGGAAAGAGGTCTTTGCCAGGACTGTTATTTAACCCTCGAGGTGCTTCCCAGGGTCTAATAGTGCCCTGAAACACAAACCTCCCAACTCAAGCCATCACCCAAAACAGAGTCCTTTCCAATCCATTCAGTTACTTCCTACAGCGTTTCAGTGTTGCTTTAGGGGTTTTTTTCAGTCTTGAGACACATCCATGTATCCATCATCCATGCTTCAGTCTTGAAATGCCATATGGGACATTCATTTTCATACCAGGAGGTTGAAGTAGGACAGAGTTAGATAAATACACAATATGTGTAATTCTTTCATCCATCGTAATCTCAGTGGATGTGCTTTTATTTCAGTAGAATTGCAACAGTACAGACCGCTTATATAAAATCTCTAGAGCAACAATCACTTTGAGAAATTACTTTTCTTGTGAAAATCCCACATGATGGCAACTCTCAGCATGATATGTAATTATTTGTAAAATGCCCTTTTTCCCTAGCCCCTCAAAAGTTCTGCGTGTGTCTAACTGCATCTGACACTCACACACCTCTAAAAAACTTAACAATATTTGGTTTTAATTTTAAGACCTTTTTCCTGGAGGCAAGTGAATAGGTGAAAATCTGAGTTCTACCAGAAAAATAAATAGGCTGTCAGTGCCTTTTTACATTTGAGAAAACTCTAAACTGGTGACCAAGGTGCCTTTCAAGGACTCAAAAACAGGAAGACCAAGCTCAACAACACTAGCACATTTGTGATATAAAAAAATACTGGCTTTTGCAACAGTATCATGAATTTTCAGAAGCCTGACAAATAATATTTAGGATTTATTTATCTGTTGGATGTTGGTTTTAGTATTACAGGTGCCATCAATCATCATGCTAAGATATTTCACTGCATTCCTTCTGAGATCATTGGGAATCTTTTCAGATTTTAACAGGATTTCAGTTAGATTAAAAATACAGAATTATGATCCTTCTGCTGGCTTCCATAGAGACTCCTCTGGTGTCTAATTTAGATTTCATTAGGCTAATATGATATCATTAATTAGACATTTAACTGATAAGAGAATAGATTTTCTTTTATCAAGGGAAAAATCAATAGATTTTCTCAAGGGAAGCTTGACAAATCTAATTTTCCTTGACTTCATGAAAATATTTGAATTGATATTGCATGGAGAATTATTATTAATATTTCCATTCCTGACCTTGGCACAAGAAGTAGGAATGTAGTAATGAAATATACTGATGGCACAAAGCTGGGAGATGTTGTCAATACAGAGATGGATAGTACTGTAATACCACAGAAAAAGAAACGGCCTTGAGGGCTGGGGTAATATCAATGGAAAGAAAAAAACAGTATGAAATTCGGGGTCATGCCCTTATGTACCAACCCCAAGGACTTATTTTGCACTGCAGGAGATCATCAGTTAGGCTTGACAGAATGGATAGGCCATTTAATCACTAATCGGGAGATCACCTGATCGGGAGATCACCTGGTTCAGTAGAGTAATTTCAGCCAGTGGCAGGAAGGCAAATGAATAAAATAAATAATATAAATTTATTTAAATAAATAAACAAATAGGCATTTCCAGAGACATGCTAACCTGCAAAGACCGAGGTTAGATCATGTCTGGAATACTTTATCTAACTGCGGTCTTCCAGGTTTAGGATATATACTGCATGTGAAAAGCTCCAGAGAAGGGTGACACATGGCCTGGAGAACTTCTGTTGTAAGAGAGAGAAAATAAAAAAATATGCTCATTTAGCCAAAGAGAGAACAGCTGAGAGGGTATGTATTTGTCCCCTGAATGAAGAGGAAAAAATATGAGAGAGAAATAACTATTTAATAAATGTAACAAACAAAAGAAGAGTTTTATAGAAAATGGTTGCAGAGCTCTAGACTGCAAACTGGGATGTTTTATATTTCTTGTTTAGATATTAAATCTTGCAGTAGGAGAAGTGGAACACAAATGCCATTAATTAGCAATAAGAAAAGAAGGCTGCCCTACTGGATCAAGCCATGGTGGATCAAGTTCAGAATTCTCTCTTCAACCATGACAAAATTCATGCAGAAATTCCAGAAATTCAACTTCAGAACTTGTGGTAATGAAAGACTAGATTTGCATTCTCCCTTTAAAATAACAAGGACAAAAGCTCAGTGGCAGTAATTTTAGTTAGGGAGAGTGTGTGAGCCTATCCACCTTGTGCAGACAGCTCTTTTTGGATTCCCTTAGCATTCAGAATTGTTGGGCTAGCGACGTTAGATGCTGCATCTGTGCCTTAAAAAAAAAAAAAAAAGTCTGTTTATAGACCTGTTGTCCATGAATTTGTCTAATCCCTTATTTGTTTCTTTAGTGTTATTTTATTGATGGTTGTCTGTTTTCTGTGATAGTGGGGATTTAAGCTCTATATCTAGGTAGGTCCCTTCCAGTCATCTCACATGTTGCAGCTCCGAGCAGGAACAAATATGTACCCTTGCTGGACACCTGTGTCACCCTTTACATAATGAAAATCCTCAGCTATGTGACTTAATATTAAGATATGTTTAGCTTCTTAAGAGGAAAATATTATGTTTCTGTAACATAGAAACTAGTATTCTGATAGTATCACATGCTTTTTAGTCATCAAGCGATATTTGAAACAAATATGCATGCATTCACTTTTTAAGATACATAGCAGACATAGTTCGGCCTGTAAATAGGCTTTTTGCCTTTTGAAATGGCCACTCGACTACAGTTGCTAGTTCAGTTCTCACTTTCAAGCTCTATCAAAAGCCAGGACCAGTGGTGATTGCCCAGCATCTGCACGTTACACAACGCAGAAAAGGAAGGGAAGTTGAATGTCATTTACAGTGCTGCTGTTTAAAAGACAGTCAAGATTATCCTTGCATGAGTTTCAGACAGTGGAGCTGGAGGCAGATCTGAGCTGGCACTTACTCACCTCCAACACACCTTAGTCTGTCAGACTCTCTCGTGGGAGTGGATAATCCATTGTCTAGCATCTTCCCTTCAACAAGACTGCTGGTGTGATCAGGGTGACTGTTCTGCATCATCACTGGCATTTTGCCTTGCCTGTACCTGCCGCATGTCTTTAATGTCCTATTTCCCGTACAACTTTACTTTTAGAGCCATGACTCCCATCCTTATTCTTTGTGAGATTCAGATAGTCATAAAGAATTCAGGAAGTGTCTCTCTGGGAACCTCCAAATATTTGTTAAAGGTCTGATATCCCCCCCCCCCTTTTTTTTTTTTTCATTCATTCTTTTATCTGCTTACTTTTTCCTAGTAAGATTTGCTTTCCTGTTTGGTCTATAATATGTCAAATACTATCATAAATGTGCTTTAAAAGGTTGTCCGCTTTCCCTTCTGTTAGTAGTTAAGTATCTTTTGTTGCAGTAGTTTTAACAAGGAGTGTATTGAATTTATTGAACTGATTCACAATGTGCATTTATGACCATTACAGTACCTGCTCCACAGGCTCTTACTCTTCAGAGATGGAAACACATCATTGTTGTTAAGAGCTGCGTATGGTGATTGCTCTTTCTGCATTTTATGGTTAACAGGAAATATGTTTAAACTGCAGAACAAGAAATAGAAAACTCAAAGGAGGAATTGGAGCACAAAAGACTGTTCCATAAGTGATATGGTTTTATAACATTGAGTAAATGTGAATAATCTGTAGTGGTAAGTTTAGAATTCATGAAATATTGCTAACATATGATTTTTTTTTTCCTTGAAAGATGAGAAAAATTAGTTGAAATCCTGTTTGTGCCGGCAAACGGTCCATGTTTGTAATTGACATCCAGTTTCTGGTAGGTGATGGCCTTGTGGCTCATTGGTGAGACAATATTGAAGGAAATTCTAACCTGTTCCGGCCATGCACAACCTCAGATCACAATCACATCACGAACTGAGGCAAGGGAGGTTTTCATGTCTTTAAAAGTCAGTTCAATATCATCAGCTTTAGTTTGCCAGCAAGTCTTAATGAACTCTGCTTGTAAGCTGGGAGGGTGGAAGAACGTGTCTGAGTTTTCATATTCAACACCGTAACCTAGCTGCGTCCCAGCTTCCTATTAGTACCACTGCGCCCTATCTTAGACTGTGTTTTTGCTAGGAAAAGAACCTTGGGATGTAGAATAAAACCCGAAAACCCACACTACAAAAAGTTGCCAGAAAACCCATGCGACAAAAAGTTCTAGTCAGAATGATCCCAAATTGGGAAATGTTGCAGTGCACAGGGGAAAGCGAGCTCCTATCTAGCCAGCAGGAAGCAGATTACTTGCTTACAGAGGTTGGCTTATGACCTTGTTGGCTGTGGAAGTCATTAGGGAAGGCAAGACTTACTGACTGGTAAATGTGGCAAGAGAATCAGGTATTGTAAATATCCTGAAACAGATAAAAAAATATTCACAGAATCACAGAATGGTTGGTAGAGACTTCTTGAGATCATCTTGTCCAAACCCCTTGCTCAGGCAGAGTCAGCCAGAGCAAGTTGCCCAGAACTGTGTCCAGGTGGGTTCTGGATATCACCCACAACCTCTGAGCAACCTGTGCCAGTCTTTGACCACCCTTACAGTTAAAAAAAAAAAAATAAAAAAAAAATCCTGTGTTAGCATTGAATTTTGTGGTTTTTACTTTGTGCCCATTGCCTCCTGTCCTGCCTGGCTCCTTCTTTTTTCCTCCCATCAAGTATTTATACACATTGATGAGATCCCCTTGAGCCTTCTCTTCTCCAGGCTGAACAGTCCCAGCTCTCTCAGCATCTCCTCATATGAAAGATGTTCCAATCATGGCCCTGAAACCCAAACACAGCAAGTCTGTGAGGCTTGGAAAGATTTCTGTAAGACCTCTAGGAGGGCACATATTCCATGCATCTTCACTTTAAAATATCAAACAACAATAACAAGAAAGACAAACCTGTGAGGGTAATTAAGGAGGAAGTACACAGCCTTGGTAAAATATGAGAACTGCATCTTCATTGGCGCAATATGCTTGCAATATATCTTGAAGATGTTGCAGGCTACATTCTTCTACAGTGAAATCCTCAGGGAAGTGGAGAATATTAGTAAGAGCATAATTTTTCTACATTAGGATATAATTTCAAGATAGTACCTTTTCTCTATTCATTCTACTGATTCATAAGAGCTTTTTTTTCTCCCCTTCTGACGACTACTTCTGCGACCCTGTTAGGATCACTTTTAGAATGGGTTAGGCAAATGAAGACCGCTTTCTGAAATACTTTTTCTAACTAGAATTTCTGTGTCTTTCTTTAGTTTCAAGGAGATCTTCTCTCCTATGCCACCTGTTTCTTTTTTTGTTGTTGTTCTACAGTTTCTGTGGTGTTTCTCTGTTTTCCTCCATATTTTATGTGCTGCAGTACATATCAAAAAGAAAAATGATCAGAATATGATTTAATAGGTCTCTCTGTGTATATTTGATATTTGTATTTCACCGAAAGCTTGTGTATTTTATAGGGAATTCATTTTGCATGCCCAAAAATGAGTTTTCAGAATCTTTTAATTTTAGAACTTGAGACCATTAAAATGTGTTACAGCAGCATCACAAATGTATACAGCTGGAAAAATGTTTTGTCCTTACAAAAACGTAACTTGTATTATCCTCCTAGCTTGACAAATCATGAATATTGTTAGTCGCTACTGTGCCTCATAGTAAGTTAAAATAATATCCTGTCCCACAAAGAATGCAAAAAAAAAAAAGTGATTTACTTGAAAAACTCCAAATGTTTTCTCCATCCCCAGCTCCTTGGGCCAGCCTGGCCTGAGATGAAGCGGGGAGGTGCACACAGGTTACAGTTCATCTGTTCCTGCCGACTGCCGCTCCTGACCGAGTGTGCCAAATCAGAGCTCTGGAGTCTCTATTTCAGCGAGAAATACAACATCAGGGTCGAAACTTGTCAGTTCCTAGATTAAGGCTTCATGTATGAAGGGGGGTCATTAAAACATGAGAGCATTTGAGAAGAACACATGCGAGTGGAGGATTTGTAACCATAAAACTGACATGGTGCCAATGGAAGATGGCAATATATTCATGCCTGTTGAATATAACGCGGAGAAAGCTGACTCCAAGCGTTCATATATTAAATGTTAGGTCCCACAAAAGCACAACATTGGCTTTGAAGTAGTGAAATGTGGATAATAAGAAATGTAAGTTCCTTTTATTATCCTTCAAGTGTTAAAACACTGGGGACTTGTGTTTTCAAGTCTGTCTGAGCAAATATGAGATCTATAAAAAAATGGCATATATATGTGCATGTGTGAGTGTTGATGTATAAAATTGCAATTCTCAGGCAGTAAGTTTTGTCAGACAATTGCAGTAGCCTACTGTACCAGGAGACTAGGTATGGAATAGGAAGAGTTTTGTAGTAGCTCTGAAATTATGTTCGTATTGTGTTCCGTGGTTATACGGCTGGACAAAGAAACACGGTTTCTCGAATTTAGTGTTAAGCTATGAATAGATGGTGAGCCTTTGTCCAGCACTTCAAGATGACTATCAAGTTAAAATCATCTGATACATAACGGTGCTCGGAAGGGACAGCTAACTGAAACGTAGCCCACATAGGCAGTTAAACCCTGGGACAGAATGGTAGAAATACCTTTCCTAAATAATGTGCCAGAGTACTTTGAAAATGTTAGGGTCTGACTGTCGGTATATTTAATAGGTATAATGCTGGAGTTACTTAAGCTTCCGTGATTTGAAATCATAGAAGCACACCCTGTGTTTAGTAGTTTTTGGCAGATGGTGGAACAAGATAGCTATTTTCTCCTGCTAGAAGATAAAAATGCTATTTGACAGAGCACAGAAAACCATGTTGCTTTAGCAGCAAAATTATGAAATCTGCTGTTTTAGTGGGCTGGAATTATAAAATACTGCTTGTGTCACAAGGAAGATAACAGCAAAATAATGTAGGGCATGGAGGTTTCTCAGGATATATTTCATTTAACGCTGAATTGTAAATTCATATTCACTGCAATGGCTTTTCAAAAAGTTTAATTTTTCACACATTTACAGAAATAATGTGTTTTGATGTCAAAGGAGAATGCTTGAGGCCTTACTGTGTTCTTGCAGTGCCTGTTGTGGGAATTTGTCTGGAGTTTTATTTTTAATACCTAAAATTAGGCTCTGGGCACAGTATGGAGGCAATAGATAAACACTGCTGCTATAGAGTTTTTAAGATACTCCCATGAACTTTTTTTTGCCTGCTCCCTGCCCAAGATAAAGAGCTGGCATTGTTATTTATACGTTATTTATATGTTTGTATGGGATATTTGAGTAATTGTGATGTGGATATTATGCTTCCTTGGTATTTTAAAAATACAAAGCTGACAACGAATCAGGAAAGTATTAGGAAGATGACAAAATCCTGTTTTAGGAGCGCTGCAGCTGGTGACATGTTTACTCTTTATCATTAGAGGGAGAATTTTAATTTGGCTTGAACAGCTAGTTTCTTTTTGTGCAAGCTTTATGCTGTTGTGAACTTTGCTAAAAGGTATTTGAAGCAAAAATGAGTAAAACCAGTGTAGCATTTGAAGGCAAACTCTTTTTTCTGTCTCCGCATAATTGTGTGAGCTTGTGTGCAATGCGAAAGATGCACGCAATAGGTAACAGTCCAGGCACAGAAACTGTTCTAGGCTAGGCTGGGTGCCAGACACTAAGAGAATTTCTGGTTTAGACTGATTTTAGGAGAAGCAACATAACATCATATCCCATTTATAAATAACTGATGAAAGATCGTGTAATGGGCCGTTACAACGAGGCACATACTTGCTTCAACTGTAATGCCTGCGTGAAGTAGTTTTACTTTAGCTGTAACGCTGACATCAGTCATGTATAATTGTCGTGGAAAGTTACTGGTCCAGGCACAAATCTCCTCACTCATCCTCACTCTTATGATGATAATGTAGCTGGTGATACTTTACTCACCCATGTGGGAGAATTCTTGCCTGAGGGGGTGGAATTTTGTATAGGCAGCAAATTTAAGAGAGTTAAAAGGACAAGAGGTTTCCAGATGCCTTGAATTAAACCAAGTGGTTGTTCCTAACCATAAATGTTTAACTCCACTCCCTCAGCAAATCACTTTCAAAATAGATATTTATTTTCAAACAAAACCAGTTGCCTTGTGAAACTGTTGGTTGGTTGGTTAGGGGAAAAAAATGACCTAATGCTTCTGAATAAAATATCTGATCTCTTGTTGCCAAGGCTGAGTCACTTCCTGTTACAATAACAAAGACTGTCATCAGCAAACTTCTCTAGTCACACAGTGTGGTTGCCAGTGTATGCATGGCTTTATTTGTCCATGTTGTTAGAAAGTTAGCG
Organism: Aramus guarauna; assembly: GCA_013400195.1. Lineage (NCBI taxonomy): Eukaryota > Metazoa > Chordata > Aves > Gruiformes > Aramidae > Aramus > Aramus guarauna. The sequence goes on along the minus strand of VXBL01004884.1, from coordinate 2,635,758 downwards.
TTGAAAAGCATACTGTGCTAAATTTGGAGACACCAGCTTTGTATTAAAGTGCATTAGTGTCGGATCTCAGTGGCATTTATTCCTGATAGTATAATCTCTGATTTCTTCGTGCAACGTAATAATATCCACCCAGCTGTGTACAGTAATGTTGTAATTCTATCAAGGGATTCTGGACACAGCATAATGCATTAATATCATCAGAGCTTTCTCAACTGGAATTTGCAGGATCATACTCAGCTCTTTCTTATTTACAGGAATGAGATTTGAAAAATACCTGGAAGTTCATTCCACTCGTCGCCTACCAGATAACCGCTAGCTGTTTCTTGACTGTGGTGGGTTTTAGAGACATATTTCGGTGATCTTTCAAAATACAAGGCGTACAGTGGGTTTAGTCGCGTTCGAGCAGGATTGGTGCTCGCTCAGCTCGAGGCAGAGGTGGTCTGCTTTCGCTGCACCGCTGATTCCGCAGAGCAGGAATTCATTAGCGCTTTTACATAACAGGTTGGAATTCATTTCCTGGGCAAAACAAGTGGGCAAAAGCCCTTCTGCAGTTGAAATGGGTAGAAAATGAAGGCCCAATCCAGTGTTTAGTTTCAGTACTGTTATTGCTTTCCCCCTCCCCCAGGTTTCAAATATTACTTGGGAGCAGCGTCTGGCAAGCAGGGTTCTGGATGGTCCATCAGATCTGTAAATGAATCCCGGTTACTGACTCACTCTGTGTGACACAAATGGTTGTTCTGAGCCTATTAATAAGAGATGGGGGGTGCAGGGTGTCTTACACATTCTCTGGAGTGCTCATCATGGTCTTCTGCCCTCAAAATCAAGTGTCATATCAGGTCCTCAGAATTAAGGGACAACTGAAAAATGAACCTGCACTTTTTTGTACCTCAGTTTCGCGCGCACACACACACGAGAAATGATAAAACTTTAAAATTGATTCATAGACAAGCGGAACTATACATGCAGAGAACTCTGGCCCTTTTAAGTAAACAAAATATTCTTCCCTAGGTTCCGGTTTTGTTTTACTCAGTTTACTATATTTAATATCCGTCCTGCAGGATCATTTATGCAAGTTCTTCCTGAGAGCCGTGTGATGGATAGTCCTAGATAGCTCACGTCTCTGGAGCCTGAGTTGTCCAGCCAAATCCAGAGGAGTCCAACTAAATGCAAGTACTTGTGAAGTGTTACTCACAAGAGGAAGGGCATCACACTGATGTGAAGTGTGTCAATTTGAACACCCTTTTCATCCTCCCACTTTCACAATCAAATTGTTTTAATAATGGCACAGAACAAGGATCTTGTTAAGGGCTAGCCAAGCTTAATCTGCAGTTTTGCATTTTTACAAAAGAAAAAAAATCTTTACAACTCTTTTTTTTTTTCTTTTTAGTTTAAAAAAGGAAGCAGAACATGTAAATTGATATGTTTAAGTTGACTGTGATGAATCTGGGATAAGTTACTATGCTCTGTTCTCTGATAAACAGAGACGTTATTGTGCAGTCCTGGATAAAGTCACTGATTATACTGTTTGGGCCATGAAAGCAAAATGTGTTGCAAGGGTTTGGGTGTCTGTAATTAACCGGTTGTAAATGCTGTGGTTGGTGGCTAAGCAGCTGTTGAGATCACTGTCAGAATTTCACCACTGTAAAGGAGCTATCATGTGTTATTCCATTGTCTCAGGATGGAAAAGAACAGTTGTTTGTATACGTTTCTTTTTTCCCTAAACCAGGACAAATGTTGGCTGTAAACTGCACTTACAGCGTTCCAGGCTATATCGGTGGAAAGGATTTGTATTTGCCCGAGATGGTCTTTGTCTTCAGTGTAACGGAGAGAGCATCACTGCAACCTAAAGGTTCATTTTTCGCCAGGGTTTGCTGCTGCGCACCTTGAAGTGTGGTATTTTGCTGTGGGCAGCTTTCCCTCTCTAGGCACTGATTCACTCCCAGAATATAGCTCTGAATATAATTGAGCCCTAAGTTTGGATATTAAGAATCTCATGCATTTTTTAAGAACACATATAATTTTAATACTGGATTCAAGCCTCATAGGGCTGTCTTAAAATACACCCTGCAGTTTGACATGGCTAACTGTTTAGTATTGATGTGTAGACAGCAAAGAACTTTGCCACTAGCAAATTATATCAAATGCAGCAGGTCAGCTACTGATTGCCTGAAAATCCTAATTCTTGTAGGTGAAACTATGGTGTAAGACCTTTGGCACTCAAACCTCCTAACTCTGTCTGGTTCAGGGAACGGTGAGTTCTCAGTTACAGGGAGTGGGAAGATGATGTCATTGAAAAGCTATTGCCCTGCTTTGATATTAGTAAATGTGTTCAAAGTTCTCCAGGGAGCTCTCAGGGCTGAAAAACTCTCCCTACCACAGTTGCTGTGGGACAGAGGTAGTTTCTCCTTCTCCCTCTCCAAATTTATTTACCAGTTTTTTTAACTAGAATGCAAGTGAAAGGCATTCAGGAAAATAAGTCTGTCTCTGCACTGCTTAGGAAAACGTGTTGGAAGTGAGACTGGATGCATTCTTATATCACTAATGGAAACAAAGACAGGAACGGAAAAATGCCAGAAGTGTGTGCGTGTGAGCGTGCGTGTGGAAGAGGGGGAGGAGGAGACAGGATGAAGCCCTTTGCAAAACAAAGTAGTAGGTGCCAATGTTGATGTTTTTAAGGCATGCCTTTTCACTAGTTACTATGCGATAACTTATTAGCAATCAAAACCTGGGGGCCGGATTCCTCCTTTTTCTTTTCTGTATGTACAGGATAAAAAAAAAAAATAGAGTGAAAGGCCCTGGCAAGTTGCCAGTCCTCCTCGGATAAGGGGCCGAGTGATGCAACACCATGACTCTTTCCTTCTCTCATCTCACCTATCGCATGGGACGTGAGCGACTGCTTTGCGTTTTCATGCCTATGAGCTGGGCTGGGCTTTGTCTTGCTTGTTGTGGCGACAGGCAGCTTCACACCACTTCTGACTGACTGCCCTCTCAGGGCCCAACCCAGCCTTGGGGACATTTGAAATGTTAAATCTGTCTAGGTCTGGGCTCTGCCGCTGGCCTGTGCCCTTACAACAGAGCCATCACGTATGCTAGAGCCACAAACCCTGGGACGCGCATATACTGCCGATAACAAACATAGACCTCTAAGTTGCCTCCACCTTCTCCCTCCCAAATTTATGAATTTAGCTTTTTGAGCTGTAGGGTCTGTGCGTTGTGAGTTTTCTTCCCAACCGTGAAGCCCGAGTTTGGTTTGTTTAATCTTGGTATAGTGGATTCTCTAATATTTTCCGTGCGGCAGTGAGGCTTTGAGCAGGGCAGCAAGTAGCACGAGACTCCTGATGATAACACCATGGGAGTTAACAAGGCTAGCACTCGAAGGAGCTTTGCAGATTCAGCCTTTTTCTGAAAATAACATTCCAACTACACAGAGATAAACTGAACGTTTGAAAGAATCTTGCAGAATATTTTACTTTGTGGGTAAAGTAAACCCTCTTCAGACCATCTGTATGGGATTTCAGTAGTCACATGGTGGCTCCCATGTCACTTGATCAGTGTCATGACTTGGCAGCAGGGGGAAGAGACAGGAAGAAGGAAAGATTTGGCTCTTTTTACAGAAGTTAAAAAACATGATGAGCACATTTGAAACATATTTTTAAACTCTCACTGGCACTCAATAGCCTCATAGTCCAATTTGTATCATCATAGCTGAAACAAATAACATTTAGTAATAGCCAGCAGTGTGCACAGTGTCGCTGGTGATGTCATCGGTGACATGTCTGATACCTGTCCCCAGCTCAGTTGCAGCCGGGACCGCAGCCTGAGAACATCGGAGCATCCGGCAGGATTCCAGGGCGCTGAGTCAAAGGTGAAATGCCAGCACCAGGGAGTGATTGCTGTTTTCGCTCGCTGACATACCAGTCATATTACACATTTATTATACTTACACAGAGAGAATGCAAAGATAGAGCAAAGGGATAAACAGCAGGAGAACTAGACTGATGGGAAGAGACGGTATTCAAACATGATAAAGAGTACAGCTGTGATAAAAAAGCAATAACATTGGCTGACACATATTATTGCTGATATGGCATTGGACATTTATAAGGGCCTTTGTATTTCCTTAAATGGGGAGCTACTTTTTTTTTAATGTGTGTGTGCGTATACCACATTTCACACGCAATTCTGAAAACCTGCAGCTGTTCTGATTCACAGCAGCAGAACTAAAGCAACATTTATAACAGGCATACGGGCCGTACTTACTGAAATTCAGGTGCCAAGCATGTGGCTAAGCCCATGGACACCACCGGTTCTTATCCTTGGTCAGGCACATGCTTCCGTGATTGCAACAGCAGCACTTCGCTCTGACTGACTCCTACCATTTCCCAAGACTGAAACTTTACTGATACTGGCCTATATCACTCATTGCTCTCGGAAGTTGGGGAGACTGTGTTTGCGACTTTCCCTTTTTTAAAAAGAAGAATACAATTTATTACCCATTTTGCCTTTTTTTTTTTTTTTTCTTTTTGTTATTTTGTGTGATTGTTTCAGTGTTTAGCACTAACACAGGACAACCTTCACCCGTACACTGCATCCTCCTTTTTTTTATAAAATGTGATCTGTCTTGGAAAGCTACTATGAAAAGAGTAAATTTTATTGCACTCTAGGAATACTAGTTTTGAAGTTTTCCAATTTTGAGGGAATAAAACTTCCATGCATTTAAAAATAAAACCAAGTGCTGCACAAAATAATGACATCAGAACAACAACAAAGTTAAGTGGTATTTCTGATAGAGAAATGTTACAATTTTTGGCCACCAACCATGATGTAAGAAGAATTTGTGTGCATTAACTTATTATAATAGGTATCTAATCCTCTTTCTTAATGTAAATATTCTTGTTTCCAAAGGGAGAATGAAAGAATTTTAATGAAGAGAAATCCCAAAAAGCTGGAAAAAAAAATGATTCAGTGATGGTGTATTATTCAAACTAAGATTAATGTAATAGCTGTCTCTTAATGAAATCTAAGAAATGGCAGATGTGGTGATGGGGTGTTCTCCAAGCAGACATGCACATGTGACCTCTCAAAGGACGTTCAAGATCCCAATTCCATGACGACTTGGTAATGCGCTTAGCTTTATGCACGAGGAGCCCCTTTGCTTCAAATTGCACATATGCTTCATGTTTGCAACCTTACTCTTCCAGGACATCTTCCAGCAAATTCAAGACTCCTTTCTTTTCTTCCAAACGCTAACTATGTTACACGCTCTCCTCCCTTTCAGTCACTTAAAAAAGCATGATATGTTAAGTCAATGGCAGAACTCCCACTGACTTCTGTAATGCTGGGAGTTAAGCTCTCTGCTTATGAAACTTCAACATTTCTTTTTAGAAAACTTTCCAACATTACAAAAAAGTCATTTCAGTCCTGCAGCTCTCCAAAATGGTGTCTTACATGTTTTCCTTATATTTAATATTATTTATTATTAGCACTTTTTATTATTATTCTTTGTGCTTTTTGGAGGAGATGCTAAGGATTGAGGTCATATCTATTTTAACTGAACATTTAAAGATCCCATGAGAATATTTATAAGAATTTTTGGGCTTTATTTCTCAACTCTACCTTCCTGTGCAAGGAGCTGGATGTCAGATTTTTGCTATTGTCTGCATTAGAATTGTCTGCCACCCTCTGATACTGTTCTTGCAAAAGACCTTAGTGGAAGCTCTGTAATTGAGAGACAGTAGACAGGAGATGGAAGATGCTGAAGATTTCGTTCAAGGTTTATTTGCAAAGAAATATGGGATGAGTTTATATTTAGCCTCAATCATGCCAAGGTTGTCCATGTATTTCTTCTGACCCCTAAAACAGGCATGCTAGAAAGATTTTTATGTTCTTCATGTCTCCTTCTCTAGCTTTGGAACTGCTAAGAGGTAACAGAGAGGAAGAACATCTTTCAGAAGATAAGAAAGGAAGCTGTTAGGAATTGTGGAGTTGCTGCTGATGGATTTCCTACATTCAGTTGTTTCGCCATGTTGGTTCAAAACATACTATCAAATACAGGGCAGGATAGGACGCAAAGCAGCAGACTTGACATCACATCTGTAGGTTCAGAGTCAGAGGTTGATGACTACTGGAATCAAACACTGGTTCTGCAGAACACAGATCAATAGGTAGGATGGATCCTACCTTTTAGTTCAGATTTAGATTCATAGGTATTTTTAATTTCTGGTAAGCTAATCTGAACTGAAAGTGCTCTGAAGTAACAGTGCATCGTGCAGAATTAAACTTCAAACCCTTCCTGAGTACACTGAAGTAACTCTGTACAATAACTACACACTATTCACCACCATATTCTTCATGAAATAAAAATATTTCCACTTCAAAAGTTGGTCTTTATGGAGTTTTTCTGAAAGTGGAGGTCGGATACTAATGAGACAGTTCAGCTAGCCAGTGTCTTGACATGTTTCATTTATGGCTTGATTAGTCCCTGATTTAATGAGATACTGTACTACATGGAAGCACATCATCTTCAGTCATTTAACACTGAGTGGAGTCCAAATGTTTCATTTCGGCAGTGTCTCTGCACTTTTGAAACTAAAAGAAAAAAAAAAAGAATAAAGCATAATTTAAGTAGAATGTTTCATTCCAACTGCAGTAGGCAATTACAAAGAAAACCATTCTGAGACTGCCCACTTCTTTGCTTCTCTTTTCAGTCCTATGGACTATGCATTAGTGCTTCTAAGGTTTTATTATACTGTATAGAATGTGTTTTGAATTTAAGATTTGTAAAGGAAAAGCAGACAAAAGGACAATCTCGTGTTTCCATTCATCTTCCCTGTGTGTTATTCCAGAGACTCAAAAGGGTAATACATTGTCTAGATTTTGTGACTGGTGAATTTCTTTGTTACAGGGTGTCTTAGGATGACATAGAAATTTTTGACATTCTCTTTCGCACGGCTTCCAGTGGAGGGGCAGCTCCAGAGCACTGCAACGCTCCAGTGGATTTTCTCTGTTGGATGACATCTAAGCATCCAAAAGCTTCACTAAATTGTACTGTAGATTGAGCAGTCCTGGAGTTGTACAAGATCTGAGGTACTGCCACCGTGTTTTAGGCTCACCTCTCTTTGCAGTGATTTTGCACTGAATGGATTTCAGTTGAACCTAGTGACACAAAAAGCCGAGGTAACCTTACTGGTAGAGTTCTGAATGTATAGTTCTCATATACATTCTCACTTGGGAACAAGGCAGGACGCCATATGGAATGGCTCACATCTATGTCTTGGCTTTGGGTTAATCATGTAAACTGAAACAAGAGTCTGAAGAAAAAAGAATATATTAAGAATAAATTATGTCATGCTGAGATGAGGTTAATTATTTAACATCTGGCAAAAGCAGATGGACTCTCAGTTAACACAGTGGAATCCATTCAGTCAGCACCTTGATAAGCACCGCATCTCTCTCACTGTCTCAGATGCCTTCCTGGAGATCTCTGTATGCACTTTCCAGTTGCTATGAAGACTGGCTAGGCAGCACATCAAGACAGTTTAAAACGATTGTCTGCCACTGCCTGCAAGGCTTTGGTAATTTGCAAGTGTGAATGATGTACGCTGGCAGACAGTTTCTTACTGTGTGGCCTGCTTGTCCAGCAACTTGACTCTTTACTTAGTAGCTTGAGTGGATTTGGTGCTGTACATCAATATCCTGGGATGGAAGTTCTCAAAGGTATTTTTTGTTGAGATGTGGCCACTGGATACTGACAGTGCCTATTAAAGCATTATATTTGAGTTATTTGGGAGAGTGTCATGGGGGACCACACATGATGTTCTTGGTGGCCACACAGAGGAAAGATGGCTTATGATTTGCTAGCATGAGATGTGGTCTTCCCTGAAGGAATCTGCAATAAGTCATCTCTATGTTACCACAGGATTTAAATATATTTAATGCTGAAGGAGACATTTTTGACTTAACGTTGGGGAAACGTGGCCATCTTGAACTTGTTTCAAGAGGAAATCCCCATAGTCACATTTGAAGCTCTTAAAGGTCATTCTCAAAGAAGCATTTTCAAATTATGATGATTGATTATTCATATTTCTATGCTCCCCTTGGGTCCCAGGTAGTATATCTGTGCAGGACTTACCATGGCCTTCAGTTTTTCAGCAGCCTTTTTTCCATGTGTCATTTGACTGGGTAGGAACCTTGTAAGATTATTCTGTATTAGCAGAAAAAAGCTTCAGCCTTGATCTATTTTACATTCATATAAGAAGAAAAAAAAATTAGAATTTCAGGTATATTAAAACTTTTTGTGAGCAAAGAACAAATATGAAATATCCTTGAAGGAGAAGAAATTCAGTGGGAACTTTATTTTTATACCTCCCTCTTCAGATCCCGCACACCCTGAACCTGCTGGAAGTGCAAGACAGTACTGTCAGCGCTGCTATGCCCATTACGTAGAGCCAAATGTAGAAGAAACACTTCTCCTAGTACTTCATATTTGTAATCCACTGGATTTGGATCTCTGGTATTGCTGTTTCAGAGCGCTGAGGTTCCACAGCACCTGGAGGTTGGTGCCACCGGGCTGTGCAGTTGCAGGGAAGTGCAAGTGTTAGGCATGATGCTCAGAAAATGCTGCTCTTCTCTCATTTTAAAGGAGTGTAAATCAGAGGTCATTCCACTGTAACCAGCAGATTTTCTGTAGCCAGTGTGAAATCATCATCCGATTCAACAACTTCGTGTCTCTGAGTCTGGAGATACTCAGCCTCGATGCTTCAGATGCTAGCCAAGGCACGTCTTGTGTGTTTCCTACTTAACTAACACTTGCACAACTGATGGCCAAACATTCTTTCTGGAGCATTTACTATTTCCAAATATATTTATCTTTCAAGTAAATAAATTTTCTGTTAATTAGTGACAGCTCACTGCTAAAATATTCACTTCATTCTTTTATCGCCCCGTGGCAGAGTTCTGCATGCCATGCCAGCTGTCCTTCACAGCAGGTCTTAAAGGTTTGAAGCCTTATTTGGTGTCTGCAGTGACCTTTTAAATTCCAGAGTAAAGTTGGGGCTACACAACTCGCAAATATAACACTTGTTAATAAAATGTCAGCTTTGTAGCAGTCAGGCTTGCGTGGAGCTTTCAAACTGCATTTTCCATCAGCCTAATCGCTCAGGATTGTATACATGTGCTGGCACAGTTGCAAGGGGGGGTAAAACCTTCAAAAAAAAAAAAGCTCCCTTCTGTTCCAGCCACCTAACCAGGTCACAATTCTGCGCCCCGGGGTAAAAATCATTTCCCCCAGTTACATTCCAACAATCAGCTGGTAGTTTCTTCATGGCTTAGGTGACCTCAACTAAACCCAGAAAGGCCAGATTTTAAAGACTAAAAGATCGCCTAAACCATCAATCTGTGAATCAATAGCAATGTAAGTAAATAATAGTAGCAGGGA
>VXBL01004884.1:2540113-2621377 GCA_013400195.1 Aramus guarauna | reverse complement strand
GCCTTGTTGAACCCCATACAGCTGGCCTTGGCCCATTGATCCAGCCTGACCAGATCCCTCTGTAGAGCCTTCCTACCCTCAAACAGATCAACGCTCCTGCCCAGCTTGGTGTTACCTGTAAACTTACTGAGAGTGCACTCATCCAGATCATTGATAAAGATAGATTCTTACATACAAAGACAAACCCTTATGTGAGGTCAAAAACTTACTGAGAATAAATTCCTTTTGGTGAATATTGAGTTTTATTGTGTTTTTCACTGTACTTTCAGTAATTCCTTTTCTTCTGTTACTTGGTTTTGCATTTCACCTTCCTTGTCTGTGTAACATTTTTTTGTCTTTCTGAGACATCTCTCAGCTGCTCCATCACTACAAGTGTTTCAAAGGAGACTGTAATAGTGTCTGAAAGATGTTGTTCTACTGATCTCTTAACCCACACATTTTTATCCTCTCCGAGGAGGATCATTTCTAGATGACAACTCACTCTTTGTTTATTTTGATTGCACATAGATGACCTTTACCTCTGTTGTCACTTAACTGTTAAATTTCAAGCTATAACAAGTTGCTACAGCACTGGACACCCTTATTAGTTCTTTTTGCTGCGCTACAAGGTTGTATCAAATCCATTGCTGAAATAATGCTGCGTGATTTTGAGGCCAAAAGACAAAAAAAACCCCTTCCATGACAACTTTTTCAGCTGGGATAGTTGAGTGCTTGTGTAATTGCACAAATAAAAAGGCAGTGCTGCAACTTGCTTTAACTTAAGCTTGAGTTAAAAGATTGTCAGGAATAAGTATTCCTGGAATACTGCTGGACTACTGGCGTGATTGCTATCTCTGTACTACTATAAATAAGAACATATTACTTCTGCATATTGGTTAACTATTTTCACTGTAGTGAGGTGACCACCACTATTAGTAGTCTTTTGGGCATGGAAATAAATTCTTCCAAGAAAAGATATGAAGTAAAATGGGTATTCATGTTTCCCTTTAATTTGAGGAGGGAAATAATTTCTTTTTTTTTTTTTTTTTTTAATATGTGCTTTAAAACTAAGGACAGCATCTACATTGGTTTTTTCATTTAGCACTGTGCCTGATTTAAGACTTTTTTTGTTTTAGGATCCAAAGCAGAGAGCTGGCCTGAGGAATCTGAAGGACTTTTAACCACAAAAATCACTGTACGTTTATCAAAACCAACAATTTTTCACATAAGATTCCTGAAAGACAGAGGACTCATCCTAATAGTGTTCATATTTAGTTGCCTCAAGGGACACCAGCTATAGAAAATATTCTTTGAGTCTGACAATTAAAGGTAATTATTGCCAATTAAATAAAAGCTTCCATTTCAAATAAATAGAAAAAAATAGTCTTCAGTATCGTAGTTTCAGTTTCTGTTATTTTGTTTCCTTGTTTCACTACAGTTGCTATGTCAGCATAACAGTCACATGGTGATATGAGGATATGGAATCAAAACTTGGAACACACTTATTTATAGAAGATTTGTGGGTTTGGATTAGTTTGGTCATTTTTGTTTAGACAGTAGCAAGAAACTACTTCATGGGAAGCTTTAGCATCAGTAAATATTTTTAATCACAGAAACATATTTTCTGGTTTTGTGCCCTGGTTAGCCTGTAACGTTACAAGTAGTATTCCACCACTTTCCTGAGACGGTTGTTTCACAGCCTCAAACTTCGATTAGTTTTATAATTTATTGTTTACACTGTGATATGAATTCATTGCTGAGTTCTGATGAAAACAAGATTGTGGTCATTAAGGGGGATACACATCATGTAATTTAGAAGTCTGCAGAATAAATATCTGCAGCTGGGTGGGTGAGTTCCATTTAAAGTCACTGGAGAGGCAGAGGCATTTTTAGTGTACTACCTCTAACGTATTTTAGATGTTTACTTCAGAAAAAGAGGTGTGGCATCCTATGCTCCACCAACTATGTTTACTAGTTATCTATTGACTCCATTAAGCCTGGGAAAGTAGACTCTACATCCTGAATTGTAGAAGTCTAATGAGTCTTATCCAGAAAAGTACATGCAAATCACAGAGATGATGAGAACAATCTGCAAGGATATTATGTGATACTAATTTGCAAATTATATAGGCCCATGATTAGGCCATTTGGCTGTTCCAGACTGCTGGCCAGTGAGGAAGAAAGGACAATATATACTTTGCACAGCTGGAGCAAAATGCTTATGTGGATGCTGGGATGGTGAAGAGAGAAAGAAAATGATGAAAATTATGTAGGTCGTGATGCAGGTAATTCTCCATCACAGGAAAGCTTTTTGAGACCTCTGTGTTATGTGAGATGATAAGCAGGTATCTGCTGGCAGGAGAATACTGCATTAGAGACTCAAGAAAAAATCATTTGGAAAACAGAAGAGTTGGAATAATGAAAAAAATGTGTTCCAAATCATGGGGTTTCAATGGGAAAAATATTTGTTTAAAGAAATCAAAATTTACTCAAATTCAAATTTAAGCACCTCAGATATCTAATTTTCACACACCTTTCTAATGGTTTAATACACACCCATTGAAGTCAAAGGTAATATCTGATTAAACCCTATGGGAAAGTATACGGTAGTAACTGAATTACTCAGTTTTATATAATCAGATTTTTATCTATAAAATTAAGGCTCAGCTCCCTCTAGATAAAATGCAGAAGTACAAGTAAATATTTACTTAAAAGATTTAAGACTGGGTTTAAGATTAAATACATGCACATTTTACAGTAGAAGAATGAACTTCAGTATATAGTCACACAATGCAATGGAATAATTCCTCAGAGCCTGGCAATACATAAAGATGCCAATTATGGTGTGTAATAGGCAAGGAAAAGGTATATTCTATATTTAGGTTATAAGAAACACTTTTTAACACTGTTTATAGAGAAAATTTTAACTGCAAAAATCAAGTCAATTAGTCAATGTAGCAAACAGTAATTTTTCACACAATATCTAACACAAGATTCTTATAATCTGGACAGGTTCATATGATACTAGTGAGAAGTGCATTTGTTTATCTTTATAATGAATCTTTCCTTTTGATCTCCAGCTTGACAGTATCAATCTTTCCTCATCCAAGGAAGCCCATGTGTTTTAGCAGAGATTAAATTAAGAAGGTTGGAACCAAATATCAGTAATGATACTGGGAATCACTGGGAATCCGGAAACAATTGCAATCACAGCTAAACATATATATGTATGTACAAAAATTTCAAATAAATACGTCATGTTAATAGCACTAGTTTAATTGATGGATTCCAAGGATTCTTACACAGTCTTTGCTTTGGAATAGTTCTGTGAAGGTTCTTTTGCTACTGGATAAATGAAATGGATGTTATGGGATGCCAGCACTGAAACCCAAAGTCATGAGCAACATTTCCATTTACTCCCTTGGGCGGTAAAGTCTAAGGCTCCTCAGAATCTTTACCAATGTCTTTAGGCTGCAGCTGATGTGAATTTCCTCCTGCTATTTTTCTTTTCTCTTTTATTTCTAGGCTGCTCACTCACTTAGATTGAATTTTGTCTACTGCAACAGAGTTCTCAACTTCAGTGTGAAACATATTAGAGGGATAAACCATAAACGACTCTGCAGTTTACAACAGGGTGTCCATAAGGTGCCCTCACATAAAAGCATAGAACAAGAAAATAAGTGCAGTAAAATAATAAAAGATCTATTTCACTGCTCGCTCACTCATACCATAAAACCAGAACTAATGTCTGTCTCTAGCAGACACGCAATATTCTTTTAAATGGCTGAAAGGGAGGAGTTGGTTTCTGCAGTGGGTAGAAGGGAGATCTCAAGGGAAACTTGACATTGAGCCTATTAGTCCTCTTTGCATCCATTGATCTTTGTTTCCCTTGAGGTGTGCAGGGGAGTTTTTTGCTTCCTCTTGAAGCTGCTAATGCCAGGAGGTTTGTCTTCAGCTTTTTCTTTCCTCTTCCTTAAAAATTTAGTTCATATGTGAAGGACATGTTATGCTGGGTCCCTACCCAATAAATCTCCCCAGACTTGATGTTTGAACTAGAGATATAGCAAGAATATACAGGACAAGATCCCAAACAGCTGTGACTCTTGTTTACAATGATAAATGAGGTTATTCTGGTTTACATCTATTAAAGAAAGCCAAATGTGTTGTTACTGAGGTGCTTCTTCACTAACATTACTGGTACACCAGCCCCTTACACTGCGTAACTGAGACATAATTTGCCATTGTTTCTTCCTGCCTTTTCTTGGAACCATGTGGTAGAATGAAGCGCTCTCTTTACTTAATTTGTCAACCCTTTCTTTGAATTTGGTGAGTCTCTTTGAATGGCCTCTACAAGCTAGGACATGGAATGGGCTTGGTGTTTGGATCACTTGGGAAGGTCAAGAGCAGCACTATTTGTATCCATTACTGATGGCATGTGCAAACTCATGAATGATTAATCCCACAACAGCCTAAGTATGCTCCATAAGTTCCTCTCAGGTTTGTCTCCCACAACCATGAGGACTTGCAGTTTTAACCTCCATATCATCAATTCCTTGCTATTTCTCTGTCTCAGCTGTCTTTCCCTTAAAACTGCTACAGCCTTGAATTAGGCCATTATTTCATCCTTGAAAATCAGTTTCCATTTACCCAGTTCACCACTTTCTGAAACCACAGTAACTCATGATTGCTGGGGCCAGAGGGGAATTGCCTGAGAGATGTGTAATGCTCTGAGCTAACGTGTAAGGCTAAAGTATAAAATTTAAGTTATAAATGAAAGTGACAAGCAAAATTTTTCTCCACTTAGCTTTATTAATGATGCAATATTTTATTGCCTGTGGCTAAACATATTTATTGTCATTGTGTTTAGCTGTAATTTGGTTTCATAATTCAGTTTGCTTTTTACTTTTTATTATTATTATTATTATTTCGCCCCCCAATATCACTTTGTTTCTATGCAGATTGTTGTCATAGCGTGTTCATGTAGTAAGTGTGTGGTCTTCTGGGAACAAACATGCGCGGATCAGCATTAATCTGAAGAAGCAAAGGTTTAACTATGGGCTTATTTTTAAGCATGTGAGTATGTGGCTGAAATCAATAGCTACACAGATTGTCCTTCTAGGGTGACTAATAAAACTGCATGTGTTTTTTTGGTTGTAGGCACAAACATATATCTGGCAACATCAACCAGCAACATCTTCAACATTTATTTAATTACACAGAAAGTCCCACTGAGAGCAGAGGGACTTTAAATTAAGTATCTGTTTGGTCACAAGCAGTGTTAAGAAACCTGCAGAATCAAGACTTGAGTCTGTATATCATATATTAGATTGTTTTCAGAGAAAGATAATAAGAGTCATCACAAACAAGAAAAAAATGTTCAAAAGGAGAGTTTGAAAAGATGAAATGGTTTGATTTAGAAAGGAGAGAAATAAGAGCAAACGTATCAAAAGTATGTGAAATGGTGACTGCTATTTAAATGGAAGAATGAGCATGTCTCTTCCTGATAAATAGTAACAACAAGGAAAATAAAAGGCAAGCTGGAAACCATTATAAGGAAACACTTTTTCTACAGTATGTAATTAGGGAGTAGAATTCATTCTCAGAGGAAATGAGGCCAACGATGCTGGGAAGTTTCCTAGCGAGGCTAAATATTCCCATGGATAACAGTAGTACCTAGAATTACAACAAATGGTATGCAAGCAATGTAATAATACTTACTGAAATGGCCATTAAACCTTGTGCTCCGGGGCTCAATGTGACCTAAATGAGACTTGTGCTGCTGTAAAAAAGCAGATGATATCTGACAGAAGGGACAAGTTCTATCACACCTGTTTGATAGAAGGGTCTTCTGACACCTTCTCAGTTATCTGATGATGACCAGTCTCAAAGACTGCGTTAATGCTTAGATAGAGCCAGAGCCTTTTCTTCTGTAGGTCTGACCTAGTGTGATAGTTCCAGTTCTTCTATATATCTGTCTAATAGCCTTTAAAAGGTATAGATAGGACATTCAATGTATTGCCTCTTGGTAGCTTTGTGTAGTCTATTACTAGTTCAATAGACTGCATTTGAGAGATTTCTTCAATCTGTGTTAAAAAACTTATAAGGAAAAAGGAGGTAAAAGAGACATTGGATCTTTATTTGGGTTTGGGGGTTTTTTTTGTTTAATTAGAATAGATTAGGTCTTTTCATTAGTAGCATTTTTCAGCATTAGTGACTGTATCATCGAGTATGTTTCTGTTCTTTCTGTTCTTTCACCCCTTTTTATTGATTTTAATATTCTTTTTTTTAAGATGAAAAATTTTATAGTACTTTCAAATCAAGGATCTTCATAGAGTAGTTCCTGCACTTTTGGGCTATCTTTCATCTTTATTACCATCATTCTAAAGAAAATATAGAAGGATGATGGTCTTGATGAAATCCATAATGACCATGACAGAGCAGAAGCAGCGTCACGAAACTCCTCTTTGTGCTCTGAGTACATGGACAGTGTAAATAACAATGTGGTCTGACAGTATTGATGCTATATTTTTGCTGAAACTCTCATCCTCAGAATCATGTGTTTTTTTAAAGGTGATTCAAAGTGGGCACCCAAAATTTCCAAATTACCAGCAATACCATCTACGTGTCTTTCTTTGCCTTGTTGTGCAGCTTCAAGTGTGGATTACAGAAGTTAATGTCTTGGTGGGCATTGGCTTATTCACAGCAAATTGGTTCTGTTTCACTTCTCACTTCTGTTATATGCGCATCTTAATTGTTTAATGTAATATTTCTACTTAATTACAGGAAATGTCACTTACTATATTGATGGTAAAATGAACACGGGCAATGTAAATGACATTGTACATTTTTACAATGAGAGAGAAAATGATTAATTATGAGATGAAATAAATTAACTCATACATCAAATGCTTCTAAGAGGTGTAAGAGGTGGACGTAGGAGGTGCCTCCAGTTTAATCTCTTCTGTAGAGGAAATTAGAGTCAAATTATATTAGACGGTAAAGAGCAGAAATGGTCTCCATGGCCTAGAAGAGCATATAATGGTACCTAACATTTATAGACACACAACGTATCACCTGGAAGTTTATACGCTGTAAGGATCACTTCATTTATCACTTCAAGTACATTGTAGCATCACAGTATACTCCTTCACAAATTTTATTAGAAAGCATGAATTCAGTCATGACTAGTATAAACCAGCTGGAGCATGCTTAGAGGAGAGAGCACACACGTAAGAGGAATCACAATTAATTTCATGAAGTAGAAGCTGCAAATTGATGACTTTAGGTCAGACATGGAAAATTTCTAGAAACTTGATCTTAACTAGTAAAGAGGCTGTGAGTCTATAAATTATTTCTGTTCATTGTCCAGAGATTTAAGTTATGGCAATCCCTGGGGATGAACACTATTCATCCAGTAATAAGATCAGATTTCTAAAGAAGCGTGTATACTTCAGCCTTATTCCGCCTAATGTAGGTAGAGTAAGGTCCTTTCTTTCTTTGCTTTCACATATAAGTATTTAATGCTTTCTATCAAGTTGGAGTCACTATTCTAAGTGTTTTACAGGTTGAGAAGGAAATTACTTGAGGAGCAGTGTTTTAGGAGGGGAAAAAATACATTTGCATGACGAAGGACCCTTTTGCTCATGAACCCTTGATGCAGTATGCAGCATAAAGCTAACAGCAATCATCTAGAGTTCACAACAAACAGTCTGACAAAAGCTTTCAACATTTCCCTTTCTGATTAAATGCAGCTCTTCCTCAGACTGAGGGGCCAACAAAAATTAAGGCATCATTTGTTCTGGAGGGTAGGAAAAAAGGACAGGGAAGGGGAGTTGGATCAGCAGAGTGTGACAGTTCTGAGCCTGGCAGAAAAGGAATGGCCAAGTGGTAGAAGGAGACAGAGAGAAGATTGAAAGGCATTGAGGCTGGTTATTAGATACTCAGAGTGGGGATAGTCTCTGCTTTTATTTGTTTTTAGTGAACTTTTAAAACAGAAATAATTTTCATTCTGACACGAAGCATAAAGAGATTTTAAAACCAATATGTTTGCCACAAAATAGAATTTGTTTTTCCAGACAACCGTACTGCCAACCAACATTGCACAGGCATCTCTTCACATTCCTCCCTCTGCTACATCCCTCATGGTAGTTCCTCCCCTTCCCCATTCCTACAGTGTGTGTGTATCTATCTATCTATCTATCTATCTATCTATCTATCTATCTATCCATACATAGAGGATTCAAAATGCTGCTAAGTCTCCTGGCATCACAAAGCCAGTAGAATTAAGCGTAAGTCACTAATAAATGTTACATCCCAAAGCTACAGCATGCAGAAAGATGGCCTCTTTCCCAGAAGCTGTGCACTGAATATTTAAATTTGTTTGCAAACCAGCCCTGAACGCAGTGTTGTCAGCCGCTGCACGTAGCTAAGTGCAAGTGGTGCAGACTGCAGTTAATTAGTAAGTTTGCTTTGCTAGGCTGTGACTACGACAACTTTCTTCTCACAAAATACCTTTCATGTACATAGCTGGAAACAAAATGTTCCTCAAAGAAGTTCTGTCCACGTGTTTAACTCTTCTCCCGAGCGTCACCAATTCACAATCTCCTGAATAAAAACAAATCAATGTTAGTGTGAACATACAAGGGGTTTTGAATGTCTTCGTTGCACCTCATTATTATCTAAAGATTTCCTCTTGAGTATACATTTTCTCTGGTACGCTTAGTGCATTCTTCTTGTGCAGTCTCTTTCATATGCACTTATAATTACACTAGGAGCTCCAAGTGGTTGGTGTAATGTGTAAATTATTCATCGATTGTCCATGATGTAGACAGTTTGAGAATTTAAAAAAATACTGTCATAGAGTTAAAATAATAGGAAAATGCTAATTAATCATAAATACAATTTAGCAACCAAGTCTAGTCCTTGAATATAAATGGCTAGCTATCTTTGTGTTATTTGAAATATTTATTTTTGGTGGGTTTGGTTTTGGTTTTTTTTTGTTTTTGTTTTTGTTTTTGTTTTGAAGGCAATGGAACAAGAGTGGAAGGGCAGAAGACAGGGACAATGCCTGATATATTATCTTTTTTCCCCACATTCATGAGGATTTATTTTGAAACCCGACCTGCTTAGGATTTTAGAAGGGTCTTTTTGCCTGCAGTTTAAACCCCTTGGTCCTAGTTTGCTTTTCTCACGTATACTAGAACAAATGGTATTCAACTTCACAGAAGTCAGCGGAAGTACACAGAGGTGAAGCCTACAGAAGAAAATTAAACCTTTTAAAGCAAACTTACTGCAGTACCTTCGCAAAGGTGAAGTTAGTTAGTTCAGTCTGTTAGTCACTCGTCAAAGTCTGACAGTCTATAAAGCATTAGCAGCTGCTGTCTATTGTCCAGACAAGGATAATCAGCAAATCCAAGTTTATAAATTGTTGACTGGAAACAATGGTGTAGAGATAACCCTGGAGAGGTTGTGAAAGACTTCTCTGGAGTTTATTTGCATTGCAATTCTGCTGGAAGTCACAGAGGCTTGGCTTCCTACCTACTAGTGCCATTTATTTTTGATATGCCCCAAAGCATCCATGACACTTATTAAAATAGAATGGTGCCTAGGCAGCCAGCAACGCTACTGTATCTTGTTTCAGCAGTTACTCTATTTTAAGAAGTTCCAAAGAGGTTCAGTGTACGTCTTCAGACCTAATATATCTGTTGATTCATGTGGATTGTGAAGCCTTTGACCTAGATCCAAATTTCCAATATATAAGAAGGGGATCGGTGCAGTTTCCAGTGTCCACTTAGTGCTGTGGTTTAGCAAGCTGTTCTTCTCATTTATACAATTTTCTTTATACTTTTGTTTGTACAACCTACAGGTTACATTTGCTTATAATCTAAAAAATTCCACCTTGCTAATCCATATTATGCACCTTTATTTTTATTAATGTGTGTGGTGTCTTTATATACCTTTGCTCAAAGTGTGCCTTTTTTTCCATAGTGTCATTAACACTATATATTTAAGAATTTCCCTTTCATCTCATTTTTATGGCAAGTTCTTTCTGCAATTTCTGGATGCGAGCCAGCCATGTTAGAGTGAAAATTGGAGCTATTCTCTCCTCAAGGCTGCCAATGCTCTCACAACAGGGAATATTAGTTTATGAATTACCCCAGGGAGAAACGCCAGTCACAGAAAACTCAGGAGATCCACAGGAGCCAAATCACACCTTTCTGATTTTTCACTTCTGTGAGCGTTCACATTCAAATGTAAACACTGTTTACATTTAGAGCTGCGTTCAGCATTATAAAAGACCTCTCTGCCTCATGCATCTTGGTGAAATAATTCTGTCTGAAATGTCTGTTTCTTCTGGAATGCCTTACACTGTATGTTACTGGGGAAAAAAAATTGGTAGGAAATAAGCCAAACTGTCTAATTATTCCTGACATATTACCTATCAGAATATAACCATCAGCAGAGGAACAAAAGGCCAGCTTCTCCTAGGAAGTTTGTTCTCGTTGCTGGTAATTTAGTTTGCTTCTCCCAAAGAAGCAGAGTTTTGAACTGATGAGCGTTTTGAGATGATGAGTCTCTGTCTCAGAAACTGACAGTACAATAATGCCACGACGCGGAGGATACAAGTCAGATAGCACAGGCTGTAATGAGCTACATAAAAGGACAGCAAAATATCCCCTCAAAAGTGAAGGCGATCAGACTGGAAGGGTGCCTTTCCGCGTTGTCTCAGTCAGCACATCACCGCATGAATCACCGCAGTTACAGCAGCTGGGAATCTTCCCTGCAAGAACTAATTGTTTGATGACAATTGTGTCGCCAGTTTCTGAGCCTTGTTTAATACTTCATATTTCCGATCTGCAGTGCAGTTACTGGATGTTGAATGATTATGTTGTTTTCAGCCCTGTCTTCTTCTCAGTGAATACGCTGGAAAAGCAGTTTCGTATTCGGAAGGCTCTGTCTATCACAAATGTCCTGGACACCTCACAGAAAAAAGAAGTGGCACAGACCATGACCCAAAGGCCTGGAGGTGTAATTAGATTTCTAATTAAAGGATATGATACAAATTCATATATTTGCATTAAATTTGAGGTTTCCTTAGCGTTTAGTACTTTCTGGCCTTGGAGTGAATATAAAATTTAATTCAGCTAAACTCTGCTTCTGTATGCCTACGTGGTTTTTTTTGTTCTGAATTTCTTTATGTACAGCTGAAATGTAATTGCCCCTGGAGAGGAATCACACCTGCAAAACAGCATATACCCCTTCTTGTGTCTCGTGGGCTACACAACAGGGAGTAGCATCATTTATATCTTGGTGGGGAAAAGACATAGAAACAATTGTCCTGTGAGGAGCAGGGAGTTGGACTTGATGATCCTTATGGGTCCCTTCCAACTTGAGATATTCTGTGAATTCTGGGGACAATGGACCAAGGCAGGTTTGTGGTCCTCTTTGTGGAACAAAAAACGCTGACAGGAGGGAAAAGACACCATGAAAAACAAGATTTGTCAAGGAGGAAGGCAAAGAATTAGGTTCTGAGCTGATGATAATGATAGGAAGAGTTAAAGTTGACTGGAGGAAGGATTTAAGGGTGGGAGGGAATATTATCAGACATTTATTTAAGGGTGATGTTCTTAGACTAGACTTCAAAAATACTTTGCCCTACCTTGCTGAAGATGAACAGTTAACTCGCATCGATTTGCACGCCTCTCCCTCTGCTCATGCATCCTCCGTCCACCAGCTCCGAACCACGTGCCTGCCCCCAGCTGACCTCTCCCTCCATCACGCCCTGCTCCTTCGGGGCAGTCTGAGGAGGTCAGGCACAGCCTGGGGATCCTGCTCTTAGCTTTTGTTCCCCTCTCCTCGTTAACTGAAGACAGAACGAGGGTGCCCAGGAGGAGCAGTAGCCCTTGCTACCACGCACTCACTCCCTCCAGCCCCAAGATGTGCTTTCCCACCACCCAAAACTGGCTCCAGGGTGGACCTGCAGAAGCCGCAGCAGGGCTCCAGGGACCCGGGGACATGTGCAGGAACTGCTGCTCTAGAGAAAAACATTTTCCATGTTCCCTATGGACAGCTTTTGTTTGTTTATGTTCAGATTCAAATCTCTTCAATTGTTTGGGAATGATAAGTTTCTCCCCTTGGAACTGAAAAACACAACCTTGGCAAGACAGAGGTGGAGTAAGGGCCGGCATTCATAAGCTGCTGCTTGGCATGAAGAAAGGACGTTGAGATAAGACAGCGTAAAAGAAAGGTTTCTGTTCTCCCCATGAAGGGCCTGACGGTGCAGAGATGCAGTAGGGGCATGGGGGAGGCTGGGGAGAGGGAAGGGGCTGTGAAGTGGCAGGATCCCAGATACATCCCACACTGTGGGAATTGATCCACCAGCCTTCTTCACACCTTAGCAAACCAAACTGGAGTAGTATTTCCTCTTTTTGTTTCTCTGGCTAACCGTGTAGTCAGAAATATTTACTATTAAAGCAGGTCAAACACAAAGAGAGAGGGGAATGGAAAAGTATACAAATATTGGCCGTGGGTTTTATGCCTTTTTCAGCTCTGCAGAATTCTGGAAAACAGGATTTTATCAAAATCTTAAAGGTCCCAATTGTTAGAGCAGCTCTTTAGGCAGATTAGAAAATGAAAGCAAAGTAGTTTGTAGACTATAGTTTTCCTGCTTTTGTTTTTAATTTTTATACTGGAGGTATGTGGCATTTCAGTGAGATGAGATCTGTTTGTATTTCTTTCTATATTGCAATAACTTTGAAGAAAAAAAAAAATAAAGGCTTAAAATAGTTATTATGAATAGAAATCTTGGCCAGGCCCCTGCACTGGGTTTACCTCTTGTTTGATAGAAGTCAATGGAAACTCCTATCAATGTCAATGCTTTTGGGTTTTTTGTTGCATTTATCATGCCCAAATACACAGGTGATGGATAGAGAGCTACACATGCCTGGAATATTTTTTCCATGAAAAGTGACAGATATTAAGAGACACTATTACAGTAACAAAATACTTCAGCACTGATTTCCAAAAAGTCATGATGGTCTTCATTAATCATGAATGCACAACCTGTAATTATAATTTATAGTATAAACATTATTAGAATAATAATTAGAGATTTTTTTTTAGATTTTTATTCTCATTTCTTTCAGAATTGGAATGAGTAGCACAGGTTGATGGAATCTAAAAAAGCATTCATACAGTGAAGAAAAGGATCAGTCCCACATTCTGTATTAAACTAACACAGATAAACTTACAATTAATTTAGGACAACCCATTAGAAACAATTTATTTGAGTAAAGAAACCTCCCTAAGTGGATTAATTATCTTTGTTGCTCAAATAGGGGATTAAAACCATTTGGTATAGGATCCATAAATGATCCCATTTTCTAAAGGTTGTTTCAAACGGCATCCCCTAGATGAAAACACCCTTCCTATCTTATGAGCCACG
This sequence comes from Aramus guarauna, assembly GCA_013400195.1. Classification (NCBI taxonomy): domain Eukaryota; kingdom Metazoa; phylum Chordata; class Aves; order Gruiformes; family Aramidae; genus Aramus; species Aramus guarauna. Next base: position 2,607,954 of record VXBL01004884.1, on the reverse strand, counting down.
TCAGTCAGAACAGCAGCAGAGTCTCTTCGCGGCTGAATGCAGAAATTCAAACTCTGCAGCTAGTTCATTGTATGGCAGTTCACCCCGAAGACAGCACATCCCGCCTGAGCTGCGGGATCGTCGCTGCTTCCCATCCAGCGCCTGGGTGCTGCTGTCCCCCTCCACCGATAACGCACCGGCTGGTGTAGGACTTGGTCGAGTCTTTCCATGCACCCACAGTGAATGCTGACCCCAGTAGCCGTTGGAGTTAAGTGAAACAATCCAAGGGAATCTCAGGTAGCAGGAGGTCACACGGGTTTCCTGGAAACTTTGGAAACTTGCCCGAGCGTGGAGGCTTTGCAGTGTCACCCAGCTCGACCCCGAATGCCAAGTTCAAAACCCAGTGACTGCTGCCTTCACAGCCAGCCGGCTGAGCAGAAGGCAGAGCTGTACTCCGTGGCCAAAATACATAATGGACCAATCCTCATCCTATGTAAACAGGGAAATGACTGTAACACAGCTATGCCAATTAACTCTGATCAAGGCTCTGGGCCAAGAACTCAAAGGGCATGTCTACATGGCTCAAACCAGTGGCGCATTATGGACCTCTGAGCTAGCTTCAAATACTTTCTTATATGGCACAGTGCTGTTCCATATTGTGATATTAACTTGGGTCCCTGAAGCCCCTCAGACTGGTGGTTAGCTTGGCTACAACACGTTAAGGTTACAGCTGTGTACATACTGCTGGGTATGTATGGTGTCAAGGAAATCTCTGTGTCCTGCCATCTTGCCTGATGTTGTGCCCAAAGTCACACAGATTTACCTGGTGACAGCGATACTGAGGGTTTGTGTACCACCAAAACAGCATGATTTTTTCTTCTTTTTTCTTTTGTTTCCTTTTCTTTTTTTTTTTCCTTTTAGTTATGCTTGAATAAAAAAAACCCAAACAAACCCTGCTTTTGAAAGGAAAACACTTTTGCCACATGTTCTCGTGGTCATGCTCCTGGTGGGAGATGCATTCACTGCTTTTGTCTTCATTACGCTACCTGTATCTAGCCCTCGAGTACTGGAGATGCTGGAAGGTTTGAAATCCTTCTCAGCGAGCCCAGTGACTAAAAATTACCATCTACTTACCTGAAATAATTCAAGTCCTTTGCTTGTGGATGGTCAGATCACATGGACGTGCACAGTCGTGCTGCTGATGGCAGCAGAAAGGCCACAGATGGAACGAGCTGGTCGCTGACATCCCACTCCGTCTTCTCGTGCAGCAAAACCAGCTGCGGCAAATGCCAGATCGTTGTGGCAAAAATTACACTACAAGCATCTTATAAGCAGTAGTTGTAAATTTCTGTGATGTTTGGAATGGCTCCTTTCACAAGTAACTTGAGATAAAGGTTGACCGTCCCCGTGTACCTACTACACTGATCTGCAGAGGGTTTATATAAATCAGTGCTGGAGAAAGACCTTTTTTAAAGTTTGTCTTTCGGTCCCTTGAGAGGGAGCAATCCAGTGGGTTTATTTGTTTTATCATGCTCACTGCTGCTTAAAAGAAGACAAAATGCGGCAAGCAGCTCATTAAGAGAGAGAGATTGGATCTGTGTTAATATGCAAATGCTAATCCATTAGGACCCTGCTCATACACCAATCAATCAATTAACTCATCTGTCTCTGTATTGTTCATTATTTGAAAAATGCTTTTAATCATTTTGCTATGCATTAATTAATAGCATGCCTAGTTGAAAAGAAAAAAAGAAATTTAGCATTCCTTGGGGCTTACATGTACAAATATTTAGTATTCAGCTGTGATTCCATGATTAAGATGTATCATGTAGCCAAAGATAACACAGGGATTTTCAGGAGCAGAGATACAGGGCAATCTGATGTTTTATCAACTATTTCATATACATCTTTTTTATAAAGCACTTGATAGACTAAGCCTTTATATGTAATAGATTTACACAAAATAAATTCAGAATTGCAGAAAGAGAAATCAAGAGCATAAAATATGTTTTTCCTTCTGCTATTTAAGAGGTATCTGTGGGCCAAAATAATAGTAAATGGACACAATCCCACTGACTTCAAAAGAAATACTGCAGGACATACGAATTTGGCTCCAAGATTTAATGAGATAGCAATAGACAGAAATGCCATTCCAGATGGAACTGAATTTTCTAAACAATAGTGACTTTCTATTAAAAACAATAAGAGAAGAAAGAAATGTATCAGGTGAGGAAGGAAATGGGTCACAATAAGGGGATGAAAGTTCTAAGCTGGGCAATGGATGTGCTGTGCGACAGGCAATTTGAAACTGGTACAGAGATGTGTGGAATTATTTGAGACCAGGATGAGCTGAGCTTCCTGAATATCCTAGGAGTCAGGCAGCATTATTTTACAAATGTCGTATGCTGGAGTTTGGGGATGTTGTAGAAAAAGGAAGAGCAGCAGTCAAGGTGAGAGGAGAGTGATATACATGAGAATTTAAACAAAGGTGACAGTCGCAGAGAGTGTCTGAGGCAGATTAATAGACGCAGGAAAAATAGGAGCTGAGGAAAGTTCAGGATCAAGGATGAAACAAAGGTGACAAAGAGGTAAAGTAAAACATGAAGCCTGGTTTCGAAAGAGTCAGGAGTGATTGTATGGGGCAAAAGGATGTTTCTCTACTGCGTGCAGAGCTCTACTTCTCTCCTTCAGATGAATATGGCTTTTACGCAGGTGAGTAATCCCATTAATTTCATTTTCTTTGCTATCAGCCACTGACTTCAGAGAAACTCTGCACCTGAACACGGGCTCACAGATGCAGTGATTTGCAGGCTGAGTGTTCAGTCTGACCTAACAGCCAATTTCTAAGCTGCCCCAGGGCCTTATCCTTGTCCCTGTGTCAGAGAGGCTTTGGAGCCCTGTTAGCACCTCCATGCATGAAGGGCTCCTCTCTTTCATCGCAGCCTTCTTCACGTCACCATTCCCAGAGTGGTCTCTGTGTCCTGGGACAAAGAGAAATACATCACTGCTCCAGTCTTTGCATTTGCTGCCTGCCCTGTCTTTAGTAATTTAGTTGAACGAGACTAGGAAAACCCATGCATTATGGACTGCTAATTCTCTGCACACATCTGCCTTGTTAAGTATGACTCACCAAGCTCAAATTGCAGTGTTTATCCATTTGAAATCCTGAAGCTTTTACTGTAACAGAAGGAAAAAAAATGATCCTCTCACTTAAAGGGTTGCTTTCCAAAATGTTACTATACAAAGGATTTCTAGGAACATCGCTCCTTCCATAGAAAAAGCATCAAGTTAGCTTTTATTAGTGAATATATACTAAGCAATGTGCATACAGAGTTGAAATGCTATCTACACTTATGAAATAACCCTTATTTTTATTTTGCTTCAGCTTTATTTTTTTTTTCCTTTCTGAGTTTTGTGAGTTGTGTTTATATGTTCTATTTTGGGAGGATATTTGAGAATCTGTTCAAAAGCAGCATGGAGTAGTAAAATAAGCAGAGGGCAGGACCTCACCAGTTATAACTCAGGTCGTGCCACTTATTTACTATTTGTTACTCATATTATTTTCTCCTAATAATATTGGTATACATTTTTACTTCACCATGAGGGTTTTCTTAGACGCAAAAATCAGCTTGTCCCTTTCTTGGATAACGTTTGTTCTGAAGCTCCTGAAAACAGGACCAGAAGAAATAGTGCAAAAATACAGACAAATGAAGGTGATTGTTCAAGGTCACCCTCCAGGCAAGTAGCAGAGCTGGGAATAGATAAATGCTGAGATGGCAAGTGAGCACTCTGGAAATGCCAAGGACCAAAACATATGTTTTATTTGGGGGGGGTGAACTACCGGGTGTGTAAAAGAGAGCTACTTGAATAATTAAGCCCGTTTTCTAACCTGTGTGCCCTGTAGCGCTCACAATATTCCGGGCTTTGGGAGAAAAAGGGGTGTTATGGAAGAGATCCGTACCTGGCAGTGCTGGGCGGGAGCTGGCTGCGGGCTGGTTCCTGAGCAGATGCTCCGGCCGCACGTGCAGCTCCTGGGGAAGGGACCGTTCCCCGCACCGCACCGCGCGTGCCTCGCGCTGCTCTCATACGCGACAAAAGGGCTTGCTGGAAAGGACCGGCTTGCTAGGATACCTGTAGGTATGTGAGATCGGGACTTAAAGATTTTAACTGATTTGGTTTTGGAAAGTTTTCTAGGCTTTCTGAGGGTAAAAGAAGAAAAAATGGGTTTTCTTCAGCTTTTTCATGACAATAACTGGAAGTTATTTCATGAAACTGGAAATTCCTGCAAGAAATAGCACTTGTAAGAACATAAAACATCCTTATTTTTTAATAAAAATACTTCACCTGAAAATTTTTGACCAGCCCTAATTTCGAACATTGCACAAACACCGTGCCTTTCCCTGTTGTAGGAGGTGAAGTTTGCTAGAAGCAGCCGTGGGGACGGTGTGAGTCATTCCTCTGGAAAACCACTGTGCTAATGTGACAAGGAGCGGCCGCAAGATTCGGGAGTCATTTTATTTATCAAAAGCCATCATTCACTCGCTGACGGGAAGGACAAACAGGTTATTGTGGCAACGGCCCAAGACGCGAAAGCCCTGGCACTCACTCCTTACTCTACCTCCATGCTCTGGGCCTGAGACTACAAAATTCTCAGAAGTATTAAACGCTGAGCTGCTTTTATTTTAATTTGCCATCCATAAATCGGGAGTTTCAGCACTTCCCTGCTTCACATAGAGTATCGGATGGAAAAGAGCACGTGATGTCTGTGGAGTTGTATGGCCACAAAAGCTGGCAAAACATCCAAGGTCCTGTTGCTAAGGAATATTAAACAGGAATTCTGGGGGCAGAGGAGATATTGTATCCAACAGTATCCCAAATTCTGGTGGACACAAAGGAAATGAATAAACTGCGACTCATTCATCTCAGTACCATTTAAAAGATTTGGACAATGAGTTCTCACTCAGAAAGGACAAAAATCAGTAATGGAAGTTTTATTTTCAAGGCATTAAACAGGAAATTCCGAACAATGGAAAGTTTAAAACAATCAATCTAGCACCAAGACCATGAGTGCATTTCCTTTCATACGTTATTTGTTTAGAAATGAAAAGAGTGAAAAATATTTATTGCCTTTTCTTCAGTGGTAAAGGCAACTTTTTTTTTTTTAAAGTCATAGGCATCTGGTCCTGGGATGTGTTTATACCTCGCTGAGGCCAGATAGGCTGCGGATTTTATGGGTTTGTGTACGGAGATGCAGAACTCGCACAGCTCTCCGTGCCGATCTCCCCTGCATTCTTGGGAAGAGAGAACTGCAGAACCAAGCACTTCTGACGCTCGAAGAATTCACCCAGAGACGTTCGCCTAACCCCATGATTACTTCTATCTGTGCCTATAAACATACTGTAAATCATTATGGTATGGGAAGTTGTCTCCTTGCATTGATTGCAGATAACAGATGACATTTTAAACAAGAGAAAAATGAAGTCCTCCCGCTCCTGACATTTTCACCACTTCTTTTCTTTACTAATTTTCAATGTCAGAGACAGTTTGTGCCAAAGCACTAAAGTGTTACTTCCATAGATTTGCAAAGTGAATTAAGCTATCCATCCATCTCCTCTGAAGAGCGTATTGATATGCTCCTTGCTGTGTGTGAGGGATGAGAGAAACAGCTTTTCAGAGGCACGGTACTGGTGATTATATTTAAGAATTAACAGTTAGGCCACTGAATTTCAAAAGAGTTGTATCCTCACTTAGATTTTAGCCTTCTGTCTTTGACAAAGCTGTGACTAACCGTCCCAAGCTGAGACGTGCCCCCGCTAGTGCATTGCCTTGTACCCCAGCTCCCTCCCTGACCCCTTGCTTTATCTCTTGGAGCTGTTTGGCAGGTTTATTACCAGAGGTAGACACAGAAATCTGGACATAATGCTAATGAAAGGCCTGCACCTTTCAAATCCAGCCCCCTGTCAGTCACCATAAATGTGTCGTCCCCGGGAAATCAGTCCCAGAATGTTTTTATCTACCAGATCCATGATTCTCCATGAGTCTCCCGTAAGAAATATGAAAGCCAGAGCAAAAAACCTCCTCTCTGGATCTTTACAGTCGCTAGTCCTGAGTCATCAAAAACGATGAGCAAGGTTTCCTGAAACAGGAAGTCTTATAAAAAAAGTAAGTAAATAAGTAAAAGTGCACATGTATTGCAGTTTTTCAGTTCATTCCTATTTTCAGGGCTCCAAAGTTCACATTTTCCAGTTTTATTTTATAAACTAGGGCTAGAATTTTCTTTTTACAAAATGAAATGGAGATCCCGTTCTTTTCCCAAGGCTCCAGGAACTGCAACTTGAAAAAGGCTTTCCCCGACACCTCCAAGCATGGCAGTATCTTTAGAGATAAACTCCCGTGACGACCGCTGACTTGAATGCTCTCTTTTAAAAAAAGTAATTTATGCCACTATGCCCAGGAGCGGCTTTGAAGAATGAAGTGCTTTTAAATAGACACAGGTGCTTCTATCATTATTAAAAATTGTTTCTCACAAGTAATTTTTTGGAGGAAACTAAAAATAGATGCACGTGACAACAGTGAGACAATGCAGATGATCCATCCTGGACTCCGCCAGCTAGAGACTAGTTGTCTATCAGTCCCACGTTTGTGTGTGCAGGCCTGTTTAAAAGAACACCAGAGGCCCAACGCAGAGGAGCAGAGAGGTTAGCTGAGGAACGTACACAGCTGATCACTGGCCTGCGACTGTGCATGCTTGTCTCTGAGTCCTTGTCTGACCTCAGGAGAGATCTTGCCCCCTCCCTCCCCCTTGTGCCCTATTTATCCTGTTTGTAAGACGGGGTTAATGATCTTGACTTCTTCTGTAAAGCACGTTGAGGTCTGCCAATGAAAACTGTCACAGGAAGAAGGCTGGGGCTGTTACAATGACTGTGTAATGGTCATTCCTAGGGTTTTGGAAATAATGAAGATGGTACTGACCCAGAAATAAATCCTTTCACTAGAAGGGCACTCATTGGGTGCAAAAATCTGAATTGCATCAAACATAAATTGCATCTCTTGGGTAGCAGATCTGTTTCTCCCTTTATTTGGAGGTTAGCATCTTTTTCTGTGATTTCCAGAGGATCCTTCTTAGCAGCCTGTGCCTGCCCAAGCAAAATAACTAAACAGCGATGCAATGCTTTGCTGAATCACACCTTTCAAGATTATCTGCTGGGAATTAACATTTTTCCTAATTCCCTTCATGGAGCTACTGGATCCCACTGCTGTATTTGCACTTCCCTGCTGAGCTCCATATGTAGAGCCAGCTAAATCATATCCCTAATTCTTCTGCTGTGGTCTGCGCCTTCAGGTCTGAATCTTACCCCTTTCCCTTATCTCTGTTAACCACAGCAATGCCATTTTGGTTAAGCACTTAACTTGATTTCCTCTTTTTGAATGAAATTCACCCCTGGGAGCTTTGTGTGGTAGGGCCACACCACAGAACAGTGATGAAGCCCATGTGGCTGCATTGCTTCTAGAGATGTCTTGGACAAACGTGGCCCTGAACCCAACTCCCATTCACTTTGTCTGCAGATCTGGCTGCAGCCCCCAGCACAGATATTCATGCGTCTTCTGGACAATTCTCCAGGACTTGTCCCCACTGTTAAATCAGTAATGTTTTGCCGGGGATTTTTAAAGAAAGCCAGGCCAAAACTGTAGCAGAGTGCAAATATGAAACAAGTAGTAAGGAAAGAACACTGGATCAATAAATATCTTTGGCCAAAAAACTTTTGCTTAAAAAAAATCTCGGTGTCAATTACATTGCTTAAATTAAAACCCTGTTAAATAATAGCACCAACTACAATGAATCAGTGAGAAGTTCGAAGTTTTTGTTAGCAAGTTGTAGCCCATAGCGACAACAGCCTGATTAATACTGAAACTGCCTCCAGCAAAGGGATCCTGTGTCAGGAGATGAGCGCGACCTGCGCGTTACTCACAGAGGTCTCCTGGAGAGGCCGAGAGCACTTTCAGCCGTGCAGTTTCAGCCTGACAGTGGGTCAACATGAACAAGCTTGGAAATGAACAGGAGAGAGTTTCACCTGGCTTGGGAAGTTTAAGATATTAATATACATTAAAAGATTTGAATCGTTTCAATAGTACCCATCCTGTTAGCTACACGACCGGATCTCAAGAGTATGCTTTTGGAAAAGGTTGTTTTGTTGGGTTTTTAAAAACCATTTCCCTTCTTCTTCCCCTCTCCCCTCTTCTCCCCTTTCGTAAATCTTTCATAATCGAGACACTTTTCTCATTGCAGTTTCTGTGTCTGACATTAAAAAATGTTTTAAAATTCATAGCACATTGCTTGATGTTAAACTTTGCTCAGTAATAGACCATTAGTTTACTTGATGCATGAGACTCTGAATACTTTGTACCAGTAAATACAACAAACTCATGATAATTACTATGCATAACATGTTTGCATTCAAACATGACCTTGAACTTACTTCTCAAACATTTCAGAAATGTCAGCTATGATGATGATCTTTGTTCATTACTAAAAGGAGTTTCTAGGTCTGAATTGTGTAACACACATTTATATCTATAAAAAATGACACAGTCGAGCTATTTTTATTGTTTTAAACTTTTAAAACACTTTTAAATATCAGTAGCCCTCTGAGTCATGCGATCCTGTGACCATCTTGGCACTTTTCCAATCCAAAAGTCTATTAAAAGCTTTGACAAAAGAAACCTTAGTTTATTTCAGAAGCAGTGACGAGGCCAACCTGTACGCTTATTAACACCCTGCTAAAAATGACGTAGGCATATAGCAGCACATTTTGCTAAGAGGTATATAGTCCTAATTTACAAAGCAAATGATATTATTCTGTGTAGAACTGAATGCGATAGGGTGTTCATCTACACAGGAACGCACCCGCAGCAAGTGAAGGCGAGACAGTGATATAACCCCTGCCTTTTTGATCACCTGAGCTTAACGTTGACCCGTCGGTTCCAGCTGGAGGAGCCTCTCTGCAGGGACGGCGATAGTCAGCGGAGCGTTCCCCTGCCTTGGGCTTCTCTCCCTCCGTGGCAGGAGGGCGCGTGGGGCACAGCACGGACCGTTCCTCCGTTCTGCAGTAGCTTGGTTCCCAGCCCTTGGTTTAGGCAGCGAGCTAAGGAGGGTACAGCGGACCAAATGGTTGGGGCAACGTGCCATGGGGGAGAAAACATTTCACTGGGAGATACTATGACGACGAAGTCGCCTGCCCTCGAGTAGATGACAATGACCTTTAACTTACAGCTGAGAAGTGACCCTCACCTACACTGTGTTCTGCAGTCATTTAATAGTTTTGCTCCCAGTGGAAAAAGCAATTCTCATAAGGAAGAAATTGGCTTTTGTCTCAGAACTGGTGTGGCGTAGAACCGAAATGACTGCCTCCAAACCAGAACGTGATGCCATCTCCGCTGGAACTGCCTGTGTTCGGAGGATGGCAAGATTCCTTCCCTGCTTCTATCAGTGTATCTTGCTCAAATGCTATAGTCACAAAGAGTTAAAATTAGAGGGTCTCTGTCCTTGTGCTAAAAGCAGCAGCCAGTTCCACTCCTCCGAAGCCTGTTCGCTTCCAAAGCACCGAGACTGCTTTTAATAACAAAGTGAAAGTGACACTGGTGCCAGTCATTCATATTCCCTTATGCACATTTACATTCAGCTTCTCCTGCGTCTTTCCTAAATTAGGTACTGTCCACATTAGAATTCAAGCCATGCCAGCCACAGCTATGTTTAAATGTGGTTGCGTACTAGTACGATTCCAGCATACCATTTCTGACCACAGGGGAACAAGGATTTTGAAACTGTTGTTGCTGTTTCTCCTCCCTCCCAAAGCAGCGTAAGCTGCGCTGTGCTGTTGATGGCAGCTCAGGCCTCCGGTTGACATAAATTGTACGATTTTGGTAAAGCCATATGTATTTTGACCTGTCTAGATTCTGCTTCTGTTTCTCTGGATAGACTATATGGACCGTGATCTGGTACCACTGTTATTCTCACAGGCAGAAAACACATGGATCATATTGCTCAGTTCATTGCTGGAGGATGCTCAGACCTTTTGGGAGAGATGCAGAATGGCCTAAAAAGAAAATCCTCTGGGACCAAAATCGTTGCATGAGAACTCTGTCAAACAGGAATAATAGCAAAACCACTCCTCCTAGCATCTCGGTAGCAAGGCTATTCCTTCCACTTCAGAGGTTAAATGCTGCAGTTATGGCTAAAAAAGTATTAAGACAACTTTTTGAACAAGAATCCTTTACTCAAAAACATGTCGTGGATTCTGCTTGCTTTATACTATAGATGGAAAATGGACATTCTAGAGAATACTTTGATTTGTATCAGTCACACAGTGGAATAAAGCACTAGTGTAAAATTGACTCACGTAATGATGATCCAAAGTGGTGGAGTATTCAGCACTTTAGTCTTCTGTTTGAAGAGCCGTTAAACACCAGCTTTACATCACCATGGACGAGTTACTGCCCTGCAATTCACAAAGTAGTAACACAACAGTTGCATTTTGAACCCCTCCGATACAATCTGGTCCAAAACTTGAGGTCTCAGAGCTTGGATTGGGACTAAAAGTCATAAATCAGACTGGAGGTCATCCACTAGTTTGCCTACTGCAATTCATTGAATGATGGAATCGTCTCCCTTGTGCAGAAGTCAGGTTTAAATCCTTGCCCATGCCTTAGCTCATATGGCTGAAAACTAGGCTGTGGTTCACATTCCAACGCTGCTGTAGACCTATGTAGGGCAGAAAATAATATTTTTGATTCCTTAAGGTGAGAGATACATTGCAATTTAAAACAGAAAGGTGGAAATTTTTTTCTATATCATCAGGAAAGACAGTCCAGGAATTGCCATAAAAACATTTCTGACAGGGCAGACAATGCAGTTTTTCAGATAGGAAAAATAAGTGTTTATATCCTTAAAAATGCTGTTTCTCCAGAATATCTTGGAAGCTTCTAAGGGAACAGTATCTCATGTTTCAGTTAGGATACTATCTTGAAAGACTTGGCTCTTCTACCCAGGCCTGTACGTACATAACCACCAGTGAGTGGTGTAAAGGCAAAATGAATTTGTCGAGCAGACTGTTGAGTATGACGGCATTTCTGTGAAGATTCTGAGAGAGGGAATATTGACAAAGGAAAGAACAGCGCTTGTTTCTTGATTCAGGAAGTGGGTTCATACACAGGAGATCAGTCGGTGCAAACGACTTATTAACTTACTGGGTAAGCCGCTTCAATCAGGACTCTGGGAAGCCACTAATATCACACTTAGGAACGGGAACAATAAAAGCGAGGAACGTAACAGCTTTTTGCCCCTGACCTGTCAGTAACTTCCCCTCTGCTTTTGGTCTACCACTGTCCCAAAGGAGCATTCGTCATCCCGTGTCTCATCGCCCTTCTGCCTGGCATCACTGATTTGAAGATTGCTTGCTGGTGGCCAGCAGAGATTACAACAGCCACGTAAGCTGGAAGAGGGCTAAGGGGCTGCCCACAGTCATTCTTTTGTAGAGAAAAGAAAGGAAGGCTGAGTTAAAGTTGGAAAATGCTCTTGAGTGAGAAATACCACTTCTGATTCATCTATTAAGAATCTATTACTTTTGCTTTTTAAGTAAAAAAAAAAAAAAAAAAGGGGAAANTTTTTTCTTTTTAAGAAAAAAAAAAAAAAAAAAGGTGAAAAAGTAGAAGTATATTACTTTGCAAGTCTTGGGGGAGGGAAGCCTTTAATGGAAAAGTATCTCAAGCTTCAATTAGGATACTATCTCAAAAATGTCTCAGGAATGTAAATTAGAATAATCTAATTGGACCTACCTCATTTTTATACCAGCTAAGAATGTGACCCTCTACCTCTATCTGAAGAAATTTTCAGTCAGAAATTATGCTTCTTTATAAAGTGTTTCAAAGCCTTTGTGGGCTGCTGAATGGCAAATTTCAGTGCTTTAGGCCACCTTCTTTAACTTAATAGAATAGTTGTGCAATTAGATAACATATTTTTGGTGTGGTGCACATTTGAGTACTGCTAGTTCTGTCTCCCTACAGAAGGCAAAAAAATTGTGTAATAGGAACAACCAAAAGCAGTAGGTGGATTTGGGGTTTGGGGTAATTTGTGTTTGGGGTATGTGAAGGATTTTTTCTTTCTCAAACAGAAACATATTCTTCTGATTAATGGACTCTCAGTCTTCAAAATGCCTTTGCTGTATCCATGTTTGGATGAAAAACGTATGTTCACCTTCTAATAAGCTGTTACACTACTGCTGGCACAACTTCTTACCACAAGTTTGCCACCGGAACCATGATTCACGCTACCGTGTGTTCTGGACTACTTAAAATTACAGTTATTAAGCAGTTCTGAGAAAGGCAAAGCCCTTAAAAAATCAGCACATCCTGCAGGGCCTCAACTGTTTTACAAACATGTCAGGTATCTCTGTGCTGGCTAATTTGTGAGATAAGCCTTTTATGTTGGGGATTTTGTCTGGACAAAGTGAGCAGGCTGGAGAGCTGAATATGCAAGCAAACCACTTACCATGCCTCTTGCATCACACACACATAACTAATACGTTAATCAACAGTGTTCAAACACAGTTACCAGATATGATGCCAGAAATAACTTCTGTCTGTTATTTTTGTTGACCTACCATATTTCTTCACTGCAGTCTCTTGTTTCTAACCCTCATTCACTTTTGGTTTTGAAATCGGTGGACAGATCAGGAGTTCATAAAACCTTTCCTTCTCTAAATCTGCCTTTGTATGAAATATCCCTCTGATATGCCAAGCATTGCCGATGGCTATTAACTTTCACTTAACAGACTACGAATTAATTTACCACGCTGACATGGGCAGTTTGAGGCACAGCATGAGTCACAACTCATGTTATAGTTTGTTCAATTATATCCCAGTCATTTGAGCTAATTGAGTCAAATGATACAGTGTCACAGGACTTACTGTAAGTCCAGAGGATTTCTCCTCCTGCCTAAGCTGCTCATCTTCAACTGTCAACAGCTCACAGCACTCGGTGCCAGGGATCTGGCAGCGAAACTCTCCGGCACCCTGCACCCCTCCGCACGTCAGCGGCTGCTTCTGCATCGTCCCGCTGCCGCTGCTGCGTGCCTACGTGTGCTGTAACCTCGCTGCCTCCCCCCACACACACTGCCTGGTCGCTGCACACACGCCGTGCCCCCCGGCGTGTGCCGGCCCCACGGGTGCCCGCTGTCCCGCGGGGAAGAGCCGGGGAACCCGCGGGAGGAGTCACCCCGCGCCCCGCCGGCAAAGCGCGCTCCCGGCCGGCCCGGCCCCCAGCTGCTCTCTGACGGAGCCGCGAGTTGCAACCTCTTGCGGCTTTACTCGGAAGAGGAACGGAAAGTCATGGAGTAAAACTGCTCTGAAAAGGGGGTGGGGTGGGGTGTTTGCTGAAGTTGGCTTCGGTGCCCGAGGAGGACCCCGTATTTGATTCCTGCGCTGCCTCTTCCCGTATACGATTCCTCCATTTGCAGTGGGATTAGTCCCATTTGGCACCAGGATAAATGACAGTAGCACTTAACTCCAGTGTTGTAATAAAGCATTGCATTTAAATGGGCACCTTTTACTTCGATTGCAAAGTACTTTGCAGATGTAAATTAAGTAAGCCTCCTGTCAGCCCTCGGAGATAAACAAAAACATTATATCCATTTTAGAGGTAGATAATCGGAGGCACAAAGAATTTGAGAAAAGAAGCTTGCTGCTGCCTCAAATTAGACACCTCAGTCCAAACGAATAGATTGTGAATCCATTACTCATGTTAGAAAGCAGCTATTCCCCTCCAACAATGCCAGGAAGAAGCAGTACGCGAAGTCTTTGCACTGCGCTTCGCAGCCATGCATGGTAAAAGCTTGGGGGGAAGTTACACACTGAGTTCCCCAAATTAAGCCTAAGGACAAAAAAAATCACTGAGACTATTTTCAAGGGAAAATGTGACCATTGTTCAAATTAATTGTTTTGGCTTGTAAGAGAATCAGTCCTTAGTAAAAAATTGCCTTCAACCAAAAAAAACTTTCTGTTTTCCTTGGAAAGGTGATTCATTTATCACTCAAATACCACAATAGTGTTTCATGTGAAATTATGAGAGCAGAATGACTATGACAGTGCACTCTGAAGCAGAGTCCAGAGACATCTTTCAGACACCTCGGTGTTGGATAAGGATGAACTCCAGGAAGGCTTCTCATGAAGGTTACAGAGACAGGGGCTGAAATTCTGCTGGGGCTTTCAAGTCAAGTTTCACAAAATCCTTCCCTTGTTCATCTGCACCCACACCATGAGAAGGGAGAGTCGCTCACTAGAGAAGAGCTAGCAGGGGGTGGGATAGTTGTGCCTTGGGGCAGGACCTGTGAGAGGTTTTAGAAGTCCTGTCCAAGTCCTAGAAGAAGGGATATTCTAAAGGAAGGCAGGAGGGAAAAGTGCCAGTGGTGGTTTTGGCTGAAGGTTGACAGGCTGTTATGGAATAACCTTTCTCTCAGTAAGTCAGAGCCCAGAGGGACTGACTTTTCACCCCTACAGATGCTGCTCTTTCTTTGGAAGTCAAGTAGTGACTCCTATCAGCTCTTCAAATCACTGACTTGTAGAGGATTTTTAATTTACTGAAACAAGCTTAATTCAGCCAGGTTTTTTGCTGGATACTCGGAACTGATGAATTCCCTTTATAGTAGAACTGACAGTAAAATGCATCACTGGAAAGCAAAGTATTCCTTCCTCCTGTTTTATTTCTGTGTTCAGCCTCTGCTATAAAATAACCTTTGGTTTTATGCTTTGCTCAAATAACATGTATGATTCACATTTGGTGGCTCCACAAATGAAAAGTGAAGCTTTTACCAGGTAAAATGTTCTCATTTGATTCTGTTAACTGACTTCATACTGGACTGACATTCTTACAATTCAAAGAAGTCTGTTTTTCCAATGTAAAACACTTGAACAAAAGGTCAAAACAATGCAATGTTGATTTAGATGCTACACAGGGACCATTTGCACTTAACTAGTTGCAGGAGTAGATATTAGATCTTCCCTTCAGACTGAAATTTAAGATGTATGCAGATTATAAGTGCTGGCTGATCTATTACTTTGTCTTCTTGGCTGCAAATTGCCTTTGTGCCACCAGGCACCCAGGCACAGCAGTGCTGCTGTAGCCATCACTCTGAATGGATGGCCAAAGGAGAAGCTATACTCACACCAACAAAATCGGTTCTTGATGGAGATCTATTTATACATTTATAAAACAATGCAAACTAGACATCTGTTGAAGCATTTCACTAATAGCAGGAATATTTATTGCATTTTTCTGAATGTGATGACCCAATTTACATGTTGATTTGGTTAGCATCTGCTGTGATACTGAAAGAAGAAACCCCATAGAACCACAGAAATCACACCATAGAAATGTGAGCGGGAGGGGATGTCTGAAGGACATTCACTCCAATCTCTTGCTTGAGGCAGGCCTGTCACCAGTGCTAGATCAAGTCAATCATGGCTTTGTCTACCCTAAATCTTTAAAATCTCCTGGGATGGAGATGCCACCGCCTCCCTGGGCTGCCTTTTCTAGCATTTCTTCATCCTTCCAGTGAAAAAAAAGTCTCTTTCACCAACCCAAACCTTCCAAGCCGCAGTTTGTGGCTGCTGCCCCTTGCTGTGTTGTCTGTTACAACTGAGAAGAGTTTGGCCCTTTCATCTTTGTAACTACTCCGCAGTTGTGGGAAATCCCGGAGTGTATAAGGAAAGTCCGTGTTACCATATTCATTAATAACTTTGAAAACTTGTATATTAAAATATACCAGACCACAGCTATTGGGGTGCAGGCCTCATTCATATGAGCCTTTCTGACTCTCCCAGTGGGGATTTGTCCTACAGAGGTGAAGGCCTCCCATTCGGGAGTCAGTCCTGCAACCCCCATCAAGAGTCAGTGGAAAGAAGACTTCAGGTTGCCAGTGTCAGGTTCTGGAGGTGCCTGACTCTCACCACTGCTGGTGTTAGTTCACGCAGCAGCTGGGGACAGCTGCCTAAAAGCAGGTGGAATTTGATGCTTTACATGTCCCGTACTGTGTGTCCCATACTTTATATGATAATTTTTGTGTGTAGAAAAGAAGGGTACAGCTTATCCTGCCCAAAGTATTAAAGTAGCAAAGGCCAGCCTGGGTGTCACGTGCTGCTATCCTTCTTACCACGGTAAGAAAAAATCCACAATTTTCCCTTCTTATTTTTTCTGAATATTTTATATGTTCCTTAAAACTTGCATCAGGCTTTATTTCCTTCTAAAATGAGAATAAGATCATCAGAAACTAATTAGATCTGGTTCTAGTGTAAAACCACAATGGAAACTTTTCTGAAATGTCAAAGCTGCCATAGTTATTACTCGTTCTGGGCTGTAAGGGAGCCAGAGTAGTTTCCAGGCTTCGTGTTATTTCTTTTCCTACCATTTCCTTTTTGCTGTTTTGTTGTTGTTTTTGTTGCCACCTAATATACACCACAATGGTAAAATATAGTGAAAAAGACTATTGTATATCCCCAAACCGTGTATACCACTCTCACTTTTATTTTTTTATTCCCCAAACACTGACAGTAGTCCTGACTGTAAGAGTCATGAGCTTCGGCTAAAAAACAAATGAACACATCTGGCTTTTTATTTCACTCTAAGATATCTGAATAAATAAATACGTATGCAGACTATCACAAATAGCTGCGCTGCTAGACTAATATTTCCATGGCCTCTCCACTTGGTTGAAATTGCTTGGTTAAGGGCTTGTTTTTCTTTGGTTGGAAAATGTTGACTTGAAACAAAAGAAACTCATAGCAATGGTCTACTTTTGAGATTTTTTTCTTCTTTTTTGAGATTTTATTGCCTTTCTTGTACCTTTGATGAAATTTTGATCAAAGCGAGAGTGGAAGGATGAGCAATGTCTTGTTCTGTGCTAATACTGAGGCATGAATTAAAGTCCCCTCTGGTTCTCAGTGTGAACCTGAGCTATGTCTTGTGTCAGTGTCACGACCACCGGGAACTGGGGCAGGAGTGATGGTGGTATCTCTCACTCTCTTCTTACAATTCCTACCCAGGTATTTAGGTGGTGACTGGAAACTAGACTGCAGCCTGGAGAAGGGCTCCTACCACCTGCCAACAGACTCCTAAAATCACAGGACTAGAAAGGACCTCAGGAAATTATCTAGTTCAGTGTTCTCCCTGTAGATGGGTTCAGCTATGTGAAGTCATTCCTCACAGATGTTATTCTAATCTGTTCTTAAAAGCCTTCAATGTAGAGAGTCCTCACCTCCTGGGATTTCTGTTTAAAGCTTTAAAAATTTCTAAACTAGAGCCAGTATCATAGTTTCTAATTTGGGGATTTTTTATTTTTTACAGGAAGTAAGAGCTAATATTCTCATCGTTTAGATGGGAAACTGAATTACAGACAACACTGGGCTGATTCTGATGATGCAGAAAACCACCTTCCCATAACAAGCTATTCTACACAATGGATGGACACTTTAATTCTATCTTAATGAACATAGCAACAGTTCACAAGTGTTGATGGTATTTTCTGTATAATTAACCTCTAATGTAGCAATTTACATCGAAGACAATAGTGCATTGTTTCCTGTACATGTCCTACAAAGGGTTCTCTCCACACGTGATGTGTTTTTTCAAAGCTAACCACATGGTTGCTTGTTTCCTATGATTCTTTCTAAAATCTTGCAAAAGATTTCTCAAAAAAGGTGAACAAATTAGCAAATAATTGGAAGGGATTCAGAGAGCAAACAAAAAATAAAGGAATAGAAAGGACTGTAGATGTTCATCTTGTATTTTGAAATTGCATTAGCTTTCAAGGGAAAAAAAATCAGGACAGGTTTTAACTGAAGTAAATTTCAGTGTCAGCAACTTTAATGATTTTATTGCAAATCTTGCAATATTAACTATTTCCTTTGAGCTCAAAACATCTGAACACATGGGGTTCTTGATTTTTGTAATAGAAAACCAAACCCAAAAACAAAACCAAAAACAAAACTTAAGTGTCTACTGTCAAATTGCAGTGTAGATGAGAAATGATGTACTGAAACTTTCCAGGACTATGAAAATCATCAGAACCTATGTTTTGCATAAAAAAAAAAAAAAAAGGTAATTACTAAAACAACGTAATATTTGTGCAGAGGGTCTGTGTAAAACAATGTTTACACCAGCTGTAGATTTGTCCCTAGGCCCATAACAAGGAGGACCTGCAAAAGCCAAAGAGTAAATTCACCTAAATGGTGAAGTCTTTTTGCCACTGTACCAACTGGTATTAGCTACATGAGCAAATTAGCTGTTGGCATTTTAGACTGACTTCCATCTGGATGATTTTCTGGGATAAAAAGGCTAGTACCTGTTCTAGCAAACTCTTGCTGGTTTAGATAAAGCGAAAGGTTTTGAAATGAATGTCTTTCATTTTCTTTACAAGAAATTAGGCTTGATATAGATGACTTAACTTTTTACCTTCATTAGTTATTATTTCCCTCACTTTCTCTCCATGTGTCCCCTAAGGACACTTACAATATTTGCTATAGAAGCATCTTCCTGATCAGGAAGTCCACCCCTCCCCCGCTACACTCTCACATCATAAAATCACTTCTGTAAATCCATCAGATTTCCCTGTAACTGATTTTTTTTTTTTTTCTTTTCTCTACCCACTTCTCTTAATGGGAGGTTGTTCCTGAGGTTGGATGAGGTAACAGTTTGAAACTTTTAATTTCCAGATGATGCTATTTCCTGGTCATTTGCTTCTGTGTGGTAGCTGTCATCTGTCTTCATTTTGTATTACTACTTATCCTGACAATATACATTTCTACCTATATTACAGTGCTAAGACTGCTTGGGATTCTTACATTTGACTTTTTACAAAGTATGAAGTAGTTTTGATTATTACGTTTTTCATTCATTAAATGGAAAATTCCCATTACTTTCATAGAATTCTTGATTGATAGGAACTTTTTACCTGGTTGCCTCACTTTTGCTGTATTAAATCTCTTTCTCTGACCTGCAAGAACACAGAAGTGGTTTGCGTAACCACACCTCAATAGCAGCTAGAGTTGTAGGTTTTTTTGGGCTATGTTGTTATGCAGAGTTATTGAAGGCCTGCAAGGTGAATGACATCTTTGACTAAGTTCAGGAGATAGCTATTGTCTTCAGTTACTCAGGCTCACAGCAGAACCCAACAGAAACATAAGCCTGCACCAACTGACTGTTTGGCAGCACCACGTTCGCTGGAGCTGTAAGTTAGGCTGCCCACTCCTCTCGGCTTCGACCTTTGTCCAGATGAATTGGCAATTCTGCACAACAAAATAAACCCAGAATTTTCAGCTTCCTTACTGGAGTATAATCTTTTCTTTCTCTTTTATGGAAATAAATGACAGTGGAAGGAAAAAAACCTTAGTAAAGAATCAAATCTTGTGATCAAGTCTTAGAAAAGCTGTAATACAACTATTACATACTCCCCATCTATGATACTTATTTTTGTATCTGTAACTTTGCTTTATACACAGACCTGCTCCCTGTTCTCCCTCCCCTCATGCCTGTCATCCCCCTAGGAAACACGTCTGGTAGGTTTATTACTCAAAAACACCAGTTCAATTGCCAAATTCTTGAAAAATTCTATCGTGATTTCCTAATGTATCATATTTTCATCCAACAAGGAGTAAACAAGCATTTTCAGGGCTGATATAGACAATGCAGACCACAGCAAGGAATCCATGTCCCCAATCAGGAAGTGAAAGAGTATTTTTGAAAATAACTATTTCAGAATAAACTGAAACAGACATTTTACTGCTGCTAGGACTTGAGGAGTATAAGAAATACTAATTTAAAATTTCTAGTCTCCTGTATTGATTTTTTAGATATACTTCAGAAAACTGATCTTCTAATCTGGCCCCATTTAACTGAGTGAGCACAGGCAAGAATAATTTTCTTCTAGCTTCTGTACGCATGATTATTTATAATCGTTGCAAGTGATCAGGCTATGGTGGCTCAAAGAGTTACTATTTAGAAGCTAAAGCATGTCAGCTGGTTAAGTGCACCACACCATTTGCAATCAATGACTAAAATAGTGCTTCGAGCTAACGCATTTCACTTGAGAGCTGTGCTGGGACAGCAGCATACACACGCTCACTTAACTGGGCTCGGCTAATCCGCGGTAACTCGTTAAGCTGCAGCCATTGGAGCACTTATCCTATGAATCCGTAGATGAAAGCAGGCATAGTCCAGTGAAAAGTGAGTTATCTTTAAAATCACAGATCCAGCTATGTACTATTAAATTGTGTATTCTGGGATTTAGTATTAGAAATTATCAGAAGCATTCCTTGACCCTCTTTTTTATCTACAGACTTGCATACAAAAAAATGATTCTTCCTTAAAAAGCTTTGGCTGCTTTTGCTGGTTTTGGGTTTTGTTTTTTTTTTTTCCCCTCTTTTTTTCTTTTTCTTTTTAGCAGTCCAATTATAATTTTCCTGTAATGTGATCAAAAAACAGAATCCTGATTATTTCTACAGTGGTACAAAAATCTTCTCTCTCAAGATCTGTTAGTAGATTTTGCTCCAATGACATTTGAATGAATAGAATACCTATGATATTCCACTCATTATTTTGCTCTTAAAAATTTGTCTATCTAGCCAGAAAAGTATAGAGATGGGAATACTTCTTTTTTTTTCTTCAGAAAAAAATATTGTTGTTCTGTTCATGCCATGAAGGAGGTAAGAATAATAATAAAATAATCTAAACTATCCTCTTCCTCCAAAAAATAATTATCACAATTTTTTAGATGTCTTTAACACTCTGTGACCTGGGTGACCAACTGTGAATAATGAGGACCAAGTGATGAATAGCTGGAATGATTAGTTTGCAAACAAATCATCAGCTGAGTATCACTTGTCCAAACTATTCACCAAATATTTATAGAGTAAGAAAGTAGCATTGCTTCATGAACAATTTGATTAGATGTGACACTTGCTATGAGTCAAGGAGCTGTGATGTAGATGGTGAGCCAGATTTAGTGTGATAGCCAGAAATGAAGAGAAGATGTGCTTTCTCTGGGGCCTTTCAACCACAGATGTAGCAATCAAACCAAGTATACATAGGATGAAATCATCCAACTTTCATGGACCCAAATTTATGGAGAAGAGGACAGTGTCTCATAATGCAGTTCAAACAACAGTGAGATTTTACAGCTGGCACCTTAAATTGCAAAATCTTTTATGATTTACTTTTCCATTACCAATCCCAAGTTATTCTGGCCTTGCTGTCCTCTGGATATATGCTTCTTATTTGAAAAAGTGTTTTGGAGTATTTTTGCCTTTACCCTCTTTCTGGAACTTTGTCTTAATATAATATCACCTTCAATCTTAACTGATACGTTCTTTCAGATCATTAATGAAGATACTGTGAAAAATTTAATGTAATACACAGCTTCAGTGCATTAGTAGGAAGCTTCCCATAGGCTACAGTAGTTTATATTGCTATTCCTATAGCAGTGCTTCAGTGCTGTAAAAATACTTTTTAGTGCTAATTTAAGAGCTAATGTGAATTGTTCAGAGGGCAGCACTGGCATTATTAACTTTTCAGTTAAAAAAATAACAAAAAAACCCAAAATTGCTGTATTGCATTGAAAAGCTCAACAGTGCAAAATTCAAAGACAATATATTTTTGACTGGAACACAAACAATTTTGATTCAAACATTTTAGCACTTTTGCGGGGGGGGGAGGGATTATTCTAGCTTTGATGGAAAAAAGAAGATGGTCTTTTGGTCTTTCTTTGGATTTCAGATTTTGCGATACATTTTGCAAAATAATTAACAGAAATATTAACATCTGGACATGACTGTTTACTTTGTATCCCTGGGTTTCTGCCAGCACGGTGATTCTGAATTCAATAAATTTCCAGTGGCATGATAGCAGAGTGGAACAGAAAATTGTGTTATAATCTACTTCCTTCTGCCCATAATGTTCAAGTTAAGCAAAACTTTGCTTTCTCTTGCACGTCACCTAGTTTATGACACAGAAAAAGAATTATTCAAGTGCTGCGTAAGACCTCTGAGTAATTGCTTTATGGAAGGGCACGTGTGTTCCACCCAGTCAGTCTGACTTTGTTCTCACACCAGGTGTAGGTGGGTCAAACGTGCCCTGAGACACAATCTCATTTCCGATGAACGAGCGAGAGTCCATAAAGTTTATGGGGCTACATAAAAAGACACAAGCAGCTCCTTGGAATTCTCCTGTTAAAAAAACTTCTGCTCCGTTGGAAGAATTCTGTATTTAGCAGAGGAAATTTGGAGCCAGGGCTTTTGCATCAACTGTCTTTTGTCCTGTAAATTGTCTCCAGATTCACAACTGCCAGGATTAAGACTGGGAAACTGAATGCTTGATGAAGAAAAAGTATTTAGGCAGGAAATCTGAAAACACAGGGTTGTATCCTTGATGGACCAAAGTTCATGTAGGCCATTTTTCCTTCTTGGACCAGAGCCAATGCTAGAGGAAATGATACAGATTTTGAGTAATTTGGCTCCAGATCTCATACTGATCTCTGACAGAGTGGTGAAAACAAAATGCATTATTCTTTGTCAGTTGTAACCAAATAAATTTCCAATATTTATGAGTGTATATGTATATTTATACACACACACCCCCCAAAGTTTTGACCTGTACAACTTCCTTCTGTGATCAGTTTTCCAGAAGAGCTTGTAATTAAATTGAAAAAAAAAAAAAAAAAAGGCCTTGAATTCTTGAACTCCAGCAATTCCTGAAGTAGTTTTTATGAGGGAATGGTCTCTTTTTTAATTTAAAATGAAATGCACACACCATTTGTGTTCAGATGGTGTACTTGTTTTGAATGGTTGGAGGATGGTATTTATAAAGGTTATTTTAAGTGTTTATTGTGAAATTGAGTTTATCAAAGCCTACAAACTTAAGTCCTCCCTGTCCATAATGGAGAGAGATCAATATCTCCAGATGGTGAGTCTGAACATCTTTAGACGATAATTAATGTAGGATTATGTGGATAAGTTCCACTGTGGCAATTTTTTTTTTATTTATTTTTTTACTGGCATAAAGAATTCTGGTGAGTGAATAAAACACAGGAAAAAGTACAGTAATTTTGTATAGTTTTGTTACAATGTAGGAACATACAGCCCTTTGCCATAGCAGGATTTTTTTGTGGGCTGATGAGCACAAACTGCGGTCAGTGACTCGAAACGAATACAGTCCCTGAGGTAAGAGAAGATGCTCACCCCACACAGACCATGTTCTTGACATCAGCAGAGCTCCATGTTTGAGTGTCTTGGATTCTTCAGCAGATCTGATATTGAAACAAGGATTTATGAAAATTACTCAGGGACATAAACCAGATTTTCGTTACAGGAACTGTTTAATTTTGACAAGATTTTCTTAGAATTAATAACTTCAGCGTACTAACTTCCTCTTTCTGGTATCACAGTTTACACCACTGTGACTGTTACCATAGATGTTGAGTATGGTTGTTTCCATGGTAAACACATGGTGTGCCATCAACAAACAAACTGCATAGCAATAACTTGATTTGAATGTCATTATTCTATGCTACTGTTAGCAAACTGTAAATATTAATTGAAAGAGGATGTGAACAATATTTTTTATGGCATATTCAAGTTGTTATTTAAATGCACATTTTAATGAAAATCCAGAAAGGCAAAGTCATCAAGTCTTTACAAAAGTATGAGATAATAGTTTAAGCAGCTTAAAATCCCAGTTCTGACTCCTCTTTTACTCAGATCGTGTAGCTTCACCTCTGGGCCTCAGATTTCACCTGTATGAAAAAAGGATAATAATATTTACCTGCTTTTAGAAGTCAGATGAACTAGTTATGGTTCAAGGAATTATTTAAAGTAATCACTGTTATTATTATTTCAGCTATTATCATTATTATTATTCAGAATACTTATTTGAATGACAAAAAAAAAAAAAAAAAAAAAAAAAAAAAAAAAAAAAAAAAGAATCCAGAGCATATTCTTGTTACACCAGATCTTTTAATTGAAATAATAGCAGTCTCACCTGAAACTGCACCTGGCTTAAATATGTAAATTGCATATGCCCCCCAGCTCCTGCTAGCCATAAAATATCAGTCTCAAAATTTTAAATAGTTTAAAGAATATAATATTAGATGCTTAAAATATTCCAATTATGGCAAACAACTTTTTTTATCTCAGCTATGCAAGCCACAAACCAGACCTGATTCCCTCCACAGTCCAGTTAATGGCATTTAAAATTGTTCATATCCTTGGCTCTCAAATTAGAAGAACCTATTTTTAAGATGGTCCAAGCATCAGTGTCCAATTCTATATGTGCACATGGGCTTAGAAGGAGAAAGACAGGTTTATTTTCTGTGTTTGGCTCAACAAAGCATTGTGAAAAATAAGGTGTCGACCTACATGGTTCATTGAGGCTGCATAAATGCTACACACATGAGTAATATGAGGGAAGTTATATTTAGAGAGTGCAGTAGATTGGAAAGAGAGTAGAATCACAAGAGTATTCAGTCTTTCAGCGCTAGTAAAAGCATGTAGATTAAAACCCAGCTGGGTAAATCAAGAAAGTGTAAGTGATTTGAGAATAAGGCTGCACTAAACGTCCATCATCAGACCATTCACTGTGTGAAGAACTCGTGTCAGCACGGTCGTTCGATGCTGGGGACATCGGAGATCCCTCCCAGCCAGAAGCAAACCCACCCTCCTCACCAGCTGCTCTCCATTCAAAGCAGGCAGGAACTGCTGAGCAAGGGTGTTGAGGCCAACCAGGGGATGTGTAACATTTACATATGTTACCCAGCCTTAGCAATTGAGATAAGGATTTTTTTTTTCTCCTTTCAGCTTCTTTTATATGAATAGTCCAGTATGATTTTACTAATAGAGCGTCAGATGATTCTCTCTGTTGCCATGGGCAAAAGGCTGAAGACCTGTTGCTATCTCTGCTTGGGAGCTGAGGGAAGGCAGGATCAAAATCTTCCTTCCTCCCTGGTTCCCGAAGTGCGATGGAGACATTGCTCAGCCTGCCTCTGTGCGGGGCGAGGACATCGGCCACGAGCTGTCTCCCAGGCAATGCTCCAGCGGTTCCTCTTCTAGCGAGCTCTACCCAAGGCACTTCTCCAAAGCGTGGTATCTCTTTCTCAAAGCACAGACCTGCCTCCTCTTGGAGTTACCCTGCGGAGATCCAGCTATTGCTGTTCACCACAGTTAAACTGCTGAAGTGAGAGGAGGATTACGAATCTTCTACCTCTAGGAACAGAAATCCTCACTCATCTTTATCTTCCCTCTCTCTATCAAAATAGCGGTGTTATAGAAATATATGCTTGCAGTTCTTCAGAAGACACTGCGTTGTCACCCTGTTTCCTAGAGATTGTGTTTGTACATGCGGTGCACTGACACACGCCTCTGCGCGATACAACCAGGACGCAAGTCAGCAATCCAGGAAACGTCCCTGACAGAGATTGCTCGGTGGAACATGCGCAAGAGCAGAGTCACTCCTTTAGCGTCAGATGTTACTAACTCTTTGAATCTTCTGAGTTGTTGTGGTGGCTGTGGGGATGAAGAGACTCAAAGCATCGAAGTAGACCTGCACAGTGCACGTTGCACTGTTTTTGCCTGGAGAAAGGTACCTGGGTAGCTGCTACAGCCTGCTTGGCACTTACAGCCAGCCCGAAGTGACGGTAGCTTACTCTGGAGTGTCCACGCAAGTGTCCTAGAAGTCTTAATGTCTGAAGAGGCTGCCTGCCTGCTTTGCTGCTCCTTTTGTTGTGCACTGTAAGAAAGAAGAAGAGAGGAATAGGGCTGTAATTTGATTTAACCCATGTTCCGCTTTCAATTCCTGCACCACTATGACGTGTCGAACGTCCTTTGTTGCAGCCGAGCCACCCTTCCCAAAGCCGCTGTATCACAACAGCTTATGGCTGATTTAAAATCACCTATATGCAATGTATTACATTAAGCTTTGGTAAATAATATGTAGCAAAATGTATCTCGCTTTGGTGGCTGAAAATTTCAGGCGAGCAAGTACTGTGAAGCTCAAGAGCTGAGAAAGCAGAGAGCAATCCCAAAAGGCCTCAAAGTATACTTTAAATCTCATGAGTCAGTGTGGGGATTCGTGGCTGACCAATTTACCGAATGGCCAGAACTGGCAGTGCTTTGCTGGCTGGTAGAGCAACGTTCAGGTCTCTTTTCTTTATTGCATTTCATAAGATAGGCTGGTAAACAATAGAAATGCTGCAAATGGACTTTCCTAATCACAGCAGTCAGGGAAAAAAAGAAAAGATAGATGTATTTGTATTAAAAGCCTAGCAAAAGAAAGTACAAAGGAAACACAGGTTTGCCCTTAAAAACTCTGAAAACGCACTAGCTGAATGTGTAGCTCATATCACGGCTTGCTAACGCCATGCTATGCTTTGTGTCTGAAACCCAAGAAAAGCAGCCCCCCAGGAAGAGATCAGCCCCCAGAAGACAGCACCACAGTAACAGACGGCTGAAATAGGAGTCGGGTCCCAGCCCTCTCTTCTGCCGGCTGCAGAAGGAAACTGGAAGACAACGTATAGTTAACCCTCAACATCCCTGTCACATCTCACTCATAAAACGTTTCACAACTCAAGTCGCACATTTGGATACCTCCTCACCCCACCCCTTCTCCCCCACAGCTGGTCCCTCATCGTTCAAAACTGCGGCAAAATACTGAATTGTCCCTTTCTGCCACCTGGTCTGCACCTGGCACATAAAAAGAGGACTTCAGAGAAGACGTGGGGACTTTTCCCTGACACCTCCAGCCAGCTGAGTCCCAAGCTCTCAGGGCCATTATCTGCACGTTGCCAAGCTGCAGCCTAGCGTGGCAAACCCTCTCCCAGCATGTCCCAGCACAGATTGGTGAGGCCACCGTCGTGTGGCCCCGCGCGGACGGTCTCATGCACTGGGAGGGCAGACGCTGGCGAGGTCTGCCTTTAGGGGCACTGTGATCTCAGCCACAGCTCGGTCAGCACGCTTGCCAGCTAGAATAAACAGGGGCTGAAGTCATAGATTCAGACTAGGAACTTTTTAGGACAAGCACTGACACGATTTTCTGTCACATTCAATCCCCAAAGCAGTGTCAGTTGTCCCCAGAATGGATTTTACTGTTGTATGTTAGCCAGTAAGAGGAACCTCAGCCAAGACGTTAGTTCTGAGATTGAAATGAAAAACTGAAGAGGTGGTAATGCTGAATAAAAGATGGTATTAGCCATAAGTCATTTTAAAGAGATAAGAATACAACGCTGGGATGCCAGGATTTGATGTATTCTGTATCTTGGGATTTTCTTCTTATTTGGATAAAACACCTTTGCACAGCAGATGAATTCTGACGCAATCCTGTTATCTGACCAAATACGCTTGTTTTCCTGTGCTGCTGAAATCATGTGAATTGCCCCAGACAGGATCTAGTTGTACTGATCTGCGTGGGGGGATCAAGGTTCCTTTGCTCAAGGATCCTGGATGTTTCTTGCATGACTCACACACTTCTAAGCCACTAAAGCTAAACACCTTCTAAAAGTGAGAGACTGCCTCTCTCCAGAGAAAAACTGACTGGGAAAAGTTTCAGTAGAGGTGACCAGGGGTTGGGTTTTTTTTGTTTTGTTTTGTTTTGTTTGTTTTTTTAAAAAATATATATATATATATACACATGGGAGGAAACTGTGCAGAGTTCTTTAGTCATGAAGAGCTCCGGGGTGAGAACTCATTCTTTAGTTTGGGCTGCTTTTTAGCATGAGAAAACCCCTTGTCTTCAGAGGAGGAGAAGACTGGAAAGAATTAGTGTACAGCTGTTTATGTGCACTTGGGCTTAGTCATTGTTTGTATTGCAGTGTGTGGACTGACATCCAGCTCCTGCAGCTGAAACACAATGGAGTTCTGAGTTCAGTGGGTACTGGGTCAGACGGCAAGTGAGAGAATAAATAAAAGAATCAACGTTAATTGAGGTCACCTATACTTTAAATAATTATGCAGCAGTAGAAGCGGCAACGCAAAACAAACATTGGAAGCACAGCGGTAAAACAGCGCGAGGAAAGAGGGTCTGTTCATTCAAACTGATGCTGTAACTGCTAGACATAGTTTTCAAATGAGCTGTCCCTCTTGCATTTGGCAGACAGGATCTTTTGGTTTCACAGGAAGAAGCAATTCTCATCGGGGCAGCTCTGGCCCAAGCTGCAGCAGTGAAGAGATAGCTTGACAATTCAGGCCCTTTTAAGGTTACTGCCATTAAATTAGTCACTCGAAAACACTAAATATCAGCTTCTGAGACGATCTTTTTATTGGGCAAAGGCCTTTTAAATTTTATTAGAGCAATTAGTCTTTTTATAAGTCTCAAAATAAAATTAATCATTGTGGTAATACAGCATTAAATAACTCCCCTGGTTTCAGTCAAGAGCAGGACTTTCAAGGAGGGTTTTTTTGTGCTTGTTTGCTTTGAGGGGGTTGTGTCTTCTTCCTCTCAGTTTACAGCAAGTTTTCTAAGTAAGGATGGGCTTGGAGGCACTGATCTCTGAAGGCAGTGGCTGTGTTCAGAAGGAAGCTCACCAAAAAGGGAATTCCTTAGCCTTTCTCAAGAACATCTTCTTTCATCTGAATACACATACAGCCCCAGTGCAGTTTCCCATGAAACAGTGAAATGGCACATCCATATAAAAAGATCAGATGTTAGAAAGGTATAATTATAACCCAGTCCCTTCACTCTGTCTCTTTTTCTCCTCCAAGACAAGTTCTACTTGGATAAATAACATCGTGTTTCTTCATTTGCATTTTTAATGTCTTGTTTACCTTTTCAGAGCCATCAGGGTACAGAACAGTTTTAAAGTACTTTCTCAACAAATTTTTAACCATTGCAGCATAAAATGTTTTTATTTTCATGTTTTCTTTGCTTTTTTTATGATTTCCCACATTTATGTATTAAAAATCTCATAGTTTTTAATAACGCACGGTCACTGGTACCGCACTCCTTGTGTAAGGAGCATCAAAGTCATGCTACCAAATAACACTTCTCTAACAGCGAAGGCTGTTCGATTGTGAGTTCAGTTTACTTAGCTGCACAAGTTTAAGATGTTATTTAACCACAGCTCTTTGTTCTGTGTTTCTGCTTGGCCTCTCTACATGGCTTCAATCCTCTATTTCAGCCGTTTCACAGCAAAGTCCAGCATTTCAGCTGGGTCTTCAGGTGGCCGTCAACTTAATAACCATACTTTTCCCCAAAACATCTCAGATATGGACATAGTTTCCCCAAGTCTTCAGTGGGAATGGGCAGCCAACAAAAAGACAGTGAATGCAGCTGGGCCCGAGAACAATAAACCAGTGCAGTGAGATACTTCAGTGCTCAGCTGCCAAAAGGCATAGTCTCTGAGCTCACAGGTCCTCACATGTGTTCTAAGTTCTCTGCAAGTGAGAAATTAAATAGGATTAATCAAATTCATATATATGAGCATGTGCGTGTGTTAATGGCCAGAACTGGCAGTAATGTTTGGAACATGATACAATGAAATTACGTATATACTGCCAGATCTCACTATTTGGGCGTTAAATTCTAGCAGGCAATCATCGCCATTTTAAGGATCCTTTAACAGCTTATGAAACAACCAGACTACAATAATAGTCAAAGCCAAAATATCATACTGTGAATACAATCATGATATTTCCATTTAAATATTTAAATAATTTAAATATTGCAGCAATTTGAAGTATTTATGCACATGCACTCACAACATTTAATAATTCCACCATTGAGATATCAGTATGGGGTTCGTTTTATTTAACTGCAGAAGTCTACAGCTCAGCTAGTCACTCAGCTTGCTTTATTGTTCCTGGAGAGAAATAGCCCTTGGAAGGGCGTGATTCATCTGAGTTGTTTGGAAAACCTTTAATAAATATAGTGTCATAACAAAGCAGGAATTTGAGGTCTTCCTAGGCAT
Organism: Aramus guarauna; assembly: GCA_013400195.1. Lineage (NCBI taxonomy): Eukaryota > Metazoa > Chordata > Aves > Gruiformes > Aramidae > Aramus > Aramus guarauna. The sequence goes on along the minus strand of VXBL01004884.1, from coordinate 2,577,985 downwards.
GTCCAATGTAGTTATCCACGTCTTGTCAAATGAGTCCTGCCCTTATTGAATAGATGTTCTTGTCTGTACCTCTACCTTCATGAGAATAGTTAGCAATCTGTATTGATGTCTTTTAGTCTTTAGCAAATAAAATCTTAATTAGATTTTTGTTTATGCTGATATTTACCGCAGGGGAATATTGACTTTAATGCTATTTTCCTGTTCTCTTGCCACATTTCAGCTTGAAAATGTCCCCTTTTTAGCTGATCGCCTCACTCTTGTCGTATAGAAGTTTGCAATCTTCCATTTTGATAAGAACAACAACCCTTTTTTTTGTTTTGACATTTCCAAAACTGACTTCTGAAAACCCTTTCCTGGCTTAATGTCTGGTATTTTGACTTACTGTGTCAGTCTCCCGCTGGACACAAATTCCATGTTCTGACTTGCCCCAGTAGGCGATCTGACAAATTCAGAGTTTACTTCAAATATCAGAGCAGTTGATAGGTCTTAGAACGGCCTTTCTAAAGGAGTAGAGGAGGCTAAACCCAAATTTATTCTAAAATGGAACTTTATAAATTTACTTAAAAGACTGTCTGATGTGGTTGCCTCCAATGGAAGGGAGCTGTGACAGCAGCCATAGCAACCGAGTAACCCATTTTGGTGTGCCATGTTCCTATGTCCCTCAGTGTACAATGACATTGCGGGTAAGCATATGATGCCCTCAGAAGGAAGTTATGTTTCAATGTGATCAAGAGGATTTGATAATTCTTATCACAGACTCAGGACCCGTTCCAAGAAAAATGATAAAGAACTATTAAAAACTATGAACAAAATGTATAGCCCTGATGTCACAGGGCGCTTGTTTGTATGCTGGCAGCATGACCAAAAGGAAACGTTTGTCAATATTTGCTGATCAGCAGGAATATTACAGTTCTCTGTGCACTTCTGTATAGTTTTGGAAAAAAAGTACTGTTGCTCTCCTTTCTTTAAAAGAAACATGTGTCTGCATAACACAGGACAGGAGATTTCACCTCACAGTTCCTACCTTTAGCTGCTGGTAGGATTGCCCAGTTCAGTTATGTGGTTTTGAATTAACCATACAAATTATAATTGCAATTATAACTATAATAATTTGCAATTTATTAACTAGCTGCTGTATTTTACCAATAAAAGCTGAGAGTTTGATGCGGTAGTAGAAGCGAAGTTTCCTGACCCACAAACTTTGAGAATTGGTGCTTCTTTGAGTGGTGCCCCTGGAAGATGGAATACTTCCTATAGCTCCAGACTGTTAAACGTTTGGGGACTGGGCTTTCAGACTGGTGAGTACATTGGACTCCATCCCTCAGAACCTGTTTGCCTATATTTAACTTTGACTACCTGTATGAAAAAGGCTTACTAAACTCAATGAATCTAATTGTTTATGCTACTTCAATTATTTGGTTAAATGTTTAGCTATTGTGTTCACTCCCTTGTAGAAGTGAGTTCATTATGTTTCCCACTATTAGTGATGTATAGCTTCTCTGAAGCTGCAGTGTTTGCATTGGAGTTTGTATCCCCATTTCAGCAAAAAAAGTGTGCTGCATCTGTTTCCCTTCTGATCAAGCATCTGTTTTCAGCATAGTTCACTTGGGGCCTCTGCTGTAACTCCAGAGCACGGCTTCTTGCTTCTGGTTACATCCTGATATATATTAACTGCTCTGGTAAAACCTCTCAGGGCTAAACATTATTGGGGGCTCTTATTTCATCTTCTCACAGCCTTCACTTATTGATTGTAAGGCTTTTTTAGAAAGACATGTTTCTAATTGGGCTGTAGCTTAGTCCAGTTAGCACAATTTGCAAAATAACTTAGGTATTGCAATTCTGTGCCAGGTTGGTAAATCAGTGGAAGAAGCTTACTGTCCTTTGGTGGGAATGCTTTGATCTATGCAATCAGCTATGTAAAGCGAGAAATCAGCCTGCAGGTCTATCTCATGTCAGCTGTCTGACGTAATTGATTTAAAAGCTCACGATTTTTATGCTAGTGAGTATGAAATGCCCACATCAGTGTAATATGCTTACATATTGTTGAAGATGCAACATCAAATGAAAATAATGTTTAAAGGTGTTGGAAGAAGTTGTTAGGATTTGAAGGTCTGACTATGAGGTAAAGGCAAGAGCACGAGTGTGGTATAAAGGGGTTGAATTTCTGGAGCTGTATTGTGTTCCTTCTTGTTACAATGTGTTGGATGTGTTCTAGTAATCACTGTTGTCTCATGTGTGAAAAGAACATTGTGATGCAGATAATAGCTGTCAAATTACTTTCTCTCAATTGTGAAATAGTCTTCAGAGACCAAGAAACAGAACCATGCAGTAAATGACAACTTAACACAGATTATTAATCAAAGTTATGATCTTATTGTACATTTTCTAAAACTCAGGAATTACTTGTGAATTCACTGCACTCATTGCTCTTAATTATAATCACATGTGAATAACCTAGCTTCTGGACACCAGCTGATATTATTTGGTTTTATTGAATCATATTAGACACGTGACCCTCCTTGTGCACGCATCAGATCAGGGCATTTGTGTTCCTATGACTGAATGCAATAATCTCCTAGTCATTTTTCTGAGTCAGTGGAATTTCAGTGACTTTGCATCTCTCAAAAAATCTCTAGTAAATGAAATCAAGAATTTGATTTGATCATAGGGGAAAATCTTTTCTCCCAGTGTTAAAAGGGGATACATTTTCCATCAAATATATAGGAACTCCTATTAGTTCAAGGCAAGGCACTGACATGCCTAACTGATATGCATTGTAATTAGACATGAATTTTTTAAAAATCACATATATCATTCAGTAAGTCAGCAAATTCTAGCTACATAACATGTGTCTGCTATTGGAGAAAATTAGTAATCCTAAGGTGCTCAAACTTTACCAAATGTTTTAACTTATGTAATAAAGTCTAGTGAGAATTCTCAACAACACTTAACATTGGAGAGTTCAGCAATTTCTTCTCTGCCTGATTTTATATAAAGAAATGTCTTTTGGTATCAATGAAAGGACTTACTGGCATGCCTGCATTAGTACACAAACACTTTTTGGTGTTTTTATTCACTTCTACTGCATAGTGAATAGCTACTGAAAATTATTTTTCCTTTCAACTTATCTAGTTAACCTAATCAAGTTCAATTTTCCTACAGTAGATTAAGTCTTCCTAATGATTTATTATCAGGATAAATCCATTCCCCACACACTCTGAAGTAAGACTTCTTCCAGACTCAAGGGATATGGCAGTCGTGTAAATTTTTATTCTTGGACATGTATGGGTCTAGTTGACCATAGCACACAGACCAATAAATCCACAGAGTTCTGAAGATACTTTCATTTTATAATTTAGTAGAGAATCATACATTTTATGGAGAGACTTTTTTCATCCCTTAGTGAATTTTGTGTAGGATATTGGCCTAGATTGTCATCTAGAATCTGAAAGTAGAGGAAATGCATTGATTTCAGTAACATTACTCACGATCTACAGCAGTTCAAGGGATATTAAATTTAATGCCTCTTTGTCTTTAGCTAAAATGCTTTCTGCAAACGGTGGAAAAGCTAAAAGTTCAGTTTCCAGCTCCCAGAAATGACCTTATGTGAAAAACCAAACCCCCAAACTTTCGTAAAAGGTTTATGAAAAATATACACATTTTAACACCTCCATCCCACCTTTTATAGAGTTTTTTATTCTGTATGAATACAGAACACTTTACAGTTCTTTACGATTAACCAGTGATTGCCATTTATGGTTTGTCCTAATTTCTCTCTGGTATGATTATTCTTTTGTTGTGCCTAACACTCTGGAAAGTAGAAGGTGACAAGAATTGCTTCATGTTATTGAAACCTAAACTATTTGCTCCTGTGATTTGTGAAAAAGAGGCAAAGGGATGCTAATGATCAATTATTTTATGTCTTTTTGATCTCCTGACATCATGTATAGGAGTGAGCTGTAGATACTGAACATTCACAGTACTGGTTAGAAAAAGGTTAAATAGAACATAAAACCCACCCTAAATGTAACCTGAAAATAACTATTAAAAATAATGCTATTTCATTTATTAGTCAGACTGACGCCTGAAACAACAAATATGTGTATGCACTTATACCTGACTCTCTGAATAGCCCCAGTGAATCCTAAAAGAGGGATTTAGGATCTGGGGAGCAAAAAAGCTTGGAGCTCTGGTAGCAAAGTGCTGACATTTTTGATTTTGTCAATTTAAGATTTTAATGTCCTCAGTGATCTTCCCTGTTCCTTGCTAGAAATAGGACAGCCAAGTAAGACATCTATTGGCACCTCATCTCTTCAGTTCTCACCTCACCACTGAATTTTATGCTACAGTCCTGGATTGTGAATTTTGGTGACTCAAGTATGGCAAAATCCACTTTTCTACCTTTGGCAAAAAAGTTGGCTACACAATATGGACTTTAGTACCTTTAGTGCCACAGTTAGATCAGAGCCCTTAGTGGAAGGTGCATTTCAACCTAGAAAAAGCACAAATTTCCATGGAAGTAGATGAGAGAAGGAATCCATTATAAATTGTGATGTAGTTCCTGAAGACTCACCAGAGACAGATTTTTCTGTGTTATTTCTAAGCACGAATTTCTTTTTCCTTTAAGAGGCATTTGCATTACAGGATGTTTCCACAAAATGATTTGGCACTTCAATTCATTATTTATCCTTCTAAAATGAAGCTGACCTAAAATCTCTGTGCTGCAGAGTGTTACTGTAGGAGTGTTAATATTAATGCTGTTTTTTTAACTCCCACACTGATGGGTTTAGGCAATAGTGCTAATTGCAAATTCTTAAAAACATTATGCTTTCTTTTAACTTCTCAATTCTTAGGTCACAGCAGTCACTTTATAACATAATTTAAACCATGCATCATTAGATGCTTCTACATGAGATTTCATTTTGGCCTGTCTAATGTTTTAGAAATGGGTCTATATCTAATTTTTAAAATCTCTAAAAAGAATATCTCCCCTGTAGAAGTGAACTGGTATCTTCGGAGAGAGGGAGTAAAAGAAATACAGACCCATCTTAAGCCTCTCTGAGAAGAGGTTCCAATTTCTGAATTCTACTCATTCCTGATGATGATGATGTTGGTTTCATGAAAGAAAGGGTTTGCTGAATTTTATGCATGCTCTCGAATTCCTGTGGATATTAGTAGAACTGAAGCACAAGATTAAATTCTAGCATATGCTTTTCCTACAGGAGCTGACTAAGCCAAATCAAAATAATGTCACCAACTGCTTTTCGGATTAATTTCTCTGCTTGTTTAGTGAGTTAAATCAGCTCACTGAGTGCTAGATCTGAATCAAAGGCAGAAGCATCAGCCTGAGGTTGGCGGTAAGGGGAAAGGGTTTGGGCTGTCCCTTCTGGTATCACCAAGCCATTCCATTCTCTTAATTATGCAAGAATTTCAGAACTTGTCCTTGGCTCCCAAACTAAGGTATACCTACTGAGTCCTAAGGAAAATAATTCAACTTGAGCATTTTTAAATGCTTATTGATATCTTTAGTAACCATTTAATTTTTTTCTTAAAGGAATTTATCCTTTCCTGACTACTTAATAGCATTGAACTAGTACGACAACAGGGAGAAAGAAACACAGTCACACTTTGTTGTTAAAAGTGGAGATTCTAAGAAATTCTGCAAGAAATAATCTATCCCAAATAGACCAATTCTTACCCATATAAAAAGATTGTGTGTTACTTCTCAAATGCATGTAATGTAACTCTATCTTTCCATTTTCTATCATCTCACCCACCATTTCTCCATACATTTCTTTCTTTTTTTTTCCTCTTGTAGTCATCTATAAAAAAAATGAGACCAAGCTTAAACCTATGATTCAAGAACCAATTTAAGTATTTGGGCTTTGGATTTGGACCTGTGCTTTGGACTGCCTTTCTCTTTCTTTCTTTTCTCATTACCAATCGCCTCCTGGGTGGCATGATGCCCTAAGGACTTCAAGGTGTAAGCTTGGCAATGTAATACCTTCTGCAGAGGGTAAATGGTAATGTGGGACTTAGGTACGTCTTTCCCTGAAATGAAGTGATGTAAGTACTGGGAAGTCAGCTAAGTGATGTAAGCACTGTGAGCAGTACAAAGGAGACATCATTGCTCACTCTGCTTTTCTTTTAGAATTGGGACAATGATAGTAATAAACCTAAACCTCTAAGCTGAGTGATTCACTGTTGTTTCAGATGCAGGTTCAGACACCCTTGCAGGCTGAAGGGAAGGTGTTTCCATAAACTTGGGGAATAAAGAACTTTTTGAGAACATTATACTTTAGTCTTTTGTTGAGTGAGTAGAGCTACAGAGCATATTTCAATTTCTGCTGTAGATATTAATTCTTGTTGCCCACTATCCATGTCTGTCTGTCAAAGAAAGATTTTACATACATAATATAAATTCTATGCAGTCTTCAGTTTTCATTCCACATGACAGAAATACTACAATAGCCTTATGAAATATAATAACTTCCAGTTATCATATAATATGGCACAAGGTGCATGTAAAGCAGAGAATTATACAGACATTATGAAGCATCCATATCCATGGAGTGCAAAGAAAAATGATATCCAATTTTCATGTGCGGTTTAGATTTGAAATTCTTTCTTGAGATGAAGACATTAATATTTTGATAGTAAAAGGTCATTTTTCAGTAGCATTCACAGATTGCCAGTAAAAGATAATGCTTCCCTAGTGGACAAGTTTTTTACAATATGTCTTCCACATATTAATGAAATCCCCAGAAAGCAATGGCTGGTTCTGTAGTTTGCTAGATAAAGAAAAAAGGGGGGAAAAAAAAAAAAAAGGACTTGGGAGAATACTTTGTGCTGAATAATGTATTTGATTTATTTCACTCCCATTTCTGCTTGCAGAATATCTAAGAATCCATTTAAATTTCAGATTTTTATGGATTTGTTTGTTATTCAGAAATGCTCAGTAAGCACTTATTAAATTTTTGCATTCTTAGTGAAACGCCCACAGCATGATAGAATGGTGACCTAAGTAATACTCTGTTGTTTTGTTTTCCTGATCAGATGACTTAAGTACCATACTAAGGAAGAAAGGTCTATCTGAAAACTTTTCGAAAACATATATTTGTATGAACATTATCACCAGTCTCAGAACTACAATTAACAGCTGCAGCATCTTAGGGCTCTTCTTTCTTCCGAGAAATGCCTTTTAAAGTTCCCAGGAGCTATAGCTGGTTTTCATTAATATAGAGAACTTGGAAGCCTCACCCAGTGGTACTTAAGAAGCTAATTTCTTGGGGAATAATAGTGGAAGTAATTGGGAATTTTCTGATGATAGCATTTCCCTCCCTGGGAAATTCCATTTTGTTGAAATGGGAACTTCCCACAGTAATGTAACAGTTTCAAAGAAATGAAGAACCTAAGAAGGGATAGGGAAGAGCAATGCAGGAACAAAAATTCACCCATACCCAAAGAGCCTTGTGGTTAGGTCATTCAGTGAAAAATGGGAAAGACACTTCATTCAGAACAAAACTTTGTCTCCTTCTGAGAATCCCAAATAATAACTTCAGGTGACCATAGATTTGCAGGGTGTTGGAGATATCTTGCTTTGGATAATTAACTAAATATTCATCATATCAATTTCTTGAAACTCCATAAACTATATCCTGGGGGAATAGTAAAACATTTGGACAACTTTTAACTCTGAAAAGTATCTTCTTTACACATGCACATGGGCAGAGAATAAATTGAGAGCAGCTCTGAGGAGAAGGACTTGGGGGTGTTGATTGATGAAAAGCTCAACATGAGCCGGCACTGTGTGCTTGCAGCCCAGAAATCCAACCGTGTCCTGGGCTGTGTCAAAAGAAGTGTGAGCAGCAGGTCGAGGGAGGGGATTCTCCCTCTCTACTCTGCTCTCATGAGACCCCACCAGAAGTACTGCATCCAGCTCTGGGTGCCCCAACATAAGGAGGACATGGAGTGTTGGAGCGAGTCCAGAGGAGGCCATAAAGATGAACCATTCATCCATCATATTCTAAGTCTTTGAGAGACTACTCATTGTTCAGCTTCGATAGAATAATAATTCAGAATCATATATGACTACATTCCATAGAATAATAATTTAAAATCACATTTGATTATGTACTACACTAACCCGTTACCAAATTTGCTATGAATAATCACAGGCAGCTACAAAGTTAAGCAAATAAATAGATTTTTTTGGTTCTCATCTTTTTTTTTTTTTTCTTTCTTTCTTTTTTTTCTTCCCTTGGGACAAAGGTGGCTGCAGCATGTGGTTCTACCCAGAGCAATCTGTCCTTTGACTAGAAACACCAAAAGCAAGGCTTGGTAATTGTAGATGCAAATCTTTCGATGGAGCTCAATACTATAGTTATTTTACATGAAGATAAATCCAGGATGGCTCTGGGTTAATACTGAACAAGGAGGGTACTATTATTTAGTATGTGGTGTTTGCCAATTATTTACGATGTGGGTATTTATGATGATGGGTATTTACAATTATACTGAGCAGCTCTAAAACTTCCTATTTTGATTACTGAATGTAAAAGGAGAGAGGATCTCTAAAAGGAGATTCAGGTTCTTTTGAATAGCTCTAAATTGGACTTCATCCTGCTGCTTCTGTGTGAAACCACGGCCTGTAGAAGGCAATGGTAGTTCTGCTGTTAAGTTCGGTGCATCCAGGATTTTCTCTTACATTCTTGACACTATTGACTGCACTCAGCAAAGGCAGAGGGGGAGAAAATTTTTCACAAGGGAAAATCAGAGGTCCCTTCACAGTCTCATCACTTTCTTCTTACCTCATACAGTTTCCCTACCCTAGTGAGACCATTCATTGCCCCAGCCTTTATGTCAGCTTTCCGAAATCCCAGCAGTGACCTTGAAGTCTCAGCCCCTCATGCCAGAAAAGCTTGTCTGTGTGAGTCTGACCCAGCTGATTTTTTTTTTTTTTGGTTTGCTATTCCTAAATAATCTCACTTCACTGTAAAACCAAACAAAAAACTCCCATGATCACAATTGTGAGAATTATGTTCTCATAGAATGGTTTGGGTTGGAAAGGACCTTTAAAGATTATCTAGTCCAACCCTTCCCTGCCACGGGGAGGACATCTTTCATAAATGCTCTACATGATATGTTGTGCTCTAAAATGATATGTTTCTCTCTGGTGCATTATGGCACTTCTTTGTCTAGAGAACAATTGAAGCCAGCATACAATGCTATTAAGCAGAAGGATTTGGAAGTTGATTCTCTAATGTTTTGAACCATGTGTATTCAGCTGTCTGTGTGACAAATGGGTGTAAACTGCTATTGTTCTAACTTGGTAACATGGTAGGTCCACTATGCAGAGCTGTAAGTGACAGCAGCAGGGAGAGAGCCAAGGGTGATTGCCTTCTGACCCACATAAACCAAGATAACATCAACAAAGATGACAATAGGAACAAAGTCAGGCAATCACTAGAGTATTTTATCTGTTCCACCGATGTGGAGTTTATCTCTAGGTAGAGAAAACAACTTGCACCCAAAAAAAGAACTGAAGGGGCCAGAAAATGTAAGATGTATTTAGTGCTTGCTGAAATAAAAAAAAAACCCACCTCACAAGATGCAACATCATCCACCAAAAGCTACTTTCCCTCTCTATCTTCCTCCTCTCCATCACTTAGCAGAAGATCTACAAGAATACGGCACTTTTTGTTCAGTAAATGGATCGTAAGTTGAAAAAGAAATAGTCCACAGAGATACTACTGCTACTACTTCTATCAGGTCAAAATGGTAGAACTCTGAAGCTGAACTCTGTACCACAAAATGCAAATTTAATTTTAATTTTCAGGTCAAATGGAAAATATTTTCAATTCCAGGAAGAAGCATGGTTTTCAACTATTAATTACTTAATGTTATCTGAATCCTCTTTTCTTTGTGTTTTGTTTTTTTTTTTTTAACATTTTGGCATTTAATAAGAAAAAAGTTTCTCACGATTATGGTAAAAATAATAACATAAAACAGCATTTCAACATTTCAAGATAAATTTAAACATTTGAAAATCTTGAATTTGTACTAGTGTGTGTGTGGTTTAGTGTGTTTTTTCCTTTTATTCCCTCCTTCCTTTGACTGTATTAACTAGTTTAGTACTATTGTAATTTCACAGATAATTCTTGGTTTCCTCCAGTGCCATGCCCCTTTGAGAATTCTCACTCTTCAGAGAATCCAAAACCAAAGTAACTCAGTTTTACTTAACAGTCCAGGGATTTAGGAACAGGAACATTTTTTTTTTTCTCAAGTCAAGAAGCTCTGAGACATCTGTTTAAATTTAAACAGCTAACCCTTGTGTCCCTATTGACTTCAGTGGGAATAGTGGCAATCTTAAAGGTAACATGAATAAGTGCTTTTGTTAGTTCAGGACACTACTGCCATTCTCACTGGAGTTCAGCAATGAATGTATGCAACAGAAAATATGCATGGCACTTGAACCAGAGGGGTTTGTAAAACAGCACAGCCAGGCCCGTATGCTGTGAAAATAATTCACAATGCTATATTTTTGATGTCTTCCTCTTGAAGTCAGATAAGTGTTGCAAAGTGGGAAAGGTTACACAGCTGCACACATGCACATGCCAAGAGCTCTTATCTTCTTGTTACCTTACCGCAGACCGAGCTGATCAGCTTATAAAATTAAGGGTTAGTTTAACAGCACCTTTGGAGAAAAGAATTTTAGATGACATGGTAGAACAGTTGTCGGTAGAAAACCAGCCACCTCCAGTGAAGTTTAAGACAAAACAAATGCTGAAAAAGGTCAGAAGGTCTACAGAGCCCGTGCAGGGAGTTATTTCTGAACACCAGTGACAGGGCTACTGTCAGGAGGGATGACCAGCTCAGACTGCACAGCTGCAGATCAGTAGGAGCAGACCACTTAAAGTTGCCTGTTACCCTGAGAGAGGAGTAAGATAACTTATCCTGTGAAAGTGTGGATTAGTGTTTTGACTGTGGATAGTTATCATAAAATCAGCAGGCCAGCTAGCACAACTGCCTCCCCGTGTTCCCACCACTGGAGGATATGGGTGAGAATGGGATGGCTCAAAGAAGCGTAGCATTAAACCCGCTATACTGGGGTTGACCAGAGGTTTGTAGGGCTTCATAACCCACCATCAAGCTGTCAATAGCAGAAGATTACAGAAAAGAAAAAAAAACCAACAAAACAACAACCCCAAAAGAACCAACTGTGCTTATGTGATGAGATCAGGAAGCTGCCTTGGCTGACACCACTTGGTTTTCAATTGAATCAGTTTCCTGGGCCAGCTGGATAAAGGGATGAGGCTGGAACACATCCCCAGGGCGGGAGGAAGTGCAGTACTTACATCGTCTTGAACTGTTGTGAAACTGCAGTCTAAGAATGAGGGCAAGTACAGTATGTCTTTCACTGGCATACTTCTTCCCATCTTTGGCTAACCAGTAATGTAGAAACCCTCTGAGGCAAAGGTTGGATTTGGACTGTCATGGTTGTTTGCCACTAGTGAGCCCATCCCCTACGCATTTGATTAATCTCTCTTTGGGCCTGTTTGTATATTCCCAGACTGCTGTGGCAGTCGGTTCTGCAGCTTAAATGTCCTTGAAAAAAAATACTTTGCTTTGAATACAAGAAAAACATGCATCTCCTTGTTCCTCTGTCCAGTCACATAAGGCTGTCACAACTGAACACCAGATCTCATCACTGAGCAGTTCTGAAAACAAACAAAGAGGAAAAGATTTGAAATGGAAATTGCAAATATCTCACATAAAGTTGTCTTTTATCCTCAGTCTCTCATTGTCTTGACTAGCATTGTAATTTTTTTTATTTTTTTTTTTTTTAATTCATCAGTTTTATCCCCCTCTAATTTTCCACAGGACTAATCACCAATGAATGGCAGGAATGAAATTATTTCAGGATTGATCTCAATGCTGGAAGAAGTTAGAATATGATGCTTTCAAGTGTGATAAAATAAAATTGCAGAATGGGACTGGTCGTTCCATTCTTAGTTTCACAGACAGAAGACATACAGGCTGTGCCAGTCTGCTTGCCCTTTAGCAGCTGAAGAAAATCATTACATCTTTGCATACCTCAAACATATGCCCTGACCCTATATTTAATAAGCCCTCTCCCTTATACCCACAAAGAATACACAGTAGGATTTTTGTTCACAGAACAGAGACTCGTATAACCAGATGTGCTCTCCAAGGAATCAAAGCCAATTTCATCACGTGCGTCAAAGATCGGCTCTTATAAAAATTTTTGAATGACTGATATGGCTAAGGAGGAAAAAGATTTTTAAAGAAATCACAAAGTTCATTGCTCTTTAGTGGAAAATCTGGATTCTTGCTGTATTTGCTGCAGAGATTTTACTAAAAGAAAGCATAAGTTCTTTCTAGGGCAAATAAGGATTGTACCTATGATCCTTTTTGTATCTATGAAATAGATTTTCTCTGCAGTGGAATTTTATAGTCTTAGTTACTCGGTTGCAGTTACTATAAAAACCAGGATAAGCTTTGCATTATTAACTAACATTTATTTTTTTTTTTTTTCAGTCTGAAACAAAACTCTTTTGGCATATTGTCACTTTGGGTAATCACAGAATCACAGAATGGTTTGGGTTGGAAGGAACCTCAAAGCCCATCTAGTTCCAACCCCCCTGCCATGGGCAGGGACACCCTCCACTAGACCATGCTGCTCAAAGCCCCATCCAACCTGATCTTAAAACACTTCCAGGGATGGAATCTCCACAACCTCTCTGGGCAACCTGTTCCAGTGCCTCACCACTCTAACAATGAAAAATTTCTTTCTAACATCTAATCTAAATCTACACTCCTTCATCTTAAAGACATTACCCCTTGTCCTGTCACTACATGCCCTTGTAAACAGTCCCTCTCCAGCTTCCTTGTAGGCTCCTTCAGGTACTGGCAGGCTGCAATAAGGTCTCCCTGGAGCCTTCTCTTCTCCAGGCTGAACAACCCCAACTCTCTCAGCCTGTGCTCATAGGAGAGGTGCTCCAGCCCTCTGAATCTTAAACAGAGGAAAATCCGTAAAGTAGGCTTACTGTTTTAAGGAACCTGTTTTTAACTTAACTTCAGGGCTCTCATCTCTCTGCTGACTTTTCAACAAGCTCTTTGCTCTGCTCCAAATCAAAGCTCCTCTGGACAGTTGTGTGTGTTGTCTACTATTAGGTTGTTTTTCACTGTTACACATGGTAAAGCTGTCACACGGTAGTGAAGACTTGGGATTTCACTGTCATAGCTAGAGGACCTCAGTTATTTTATATTATGTCTGTGAAGTTTTGGAGTTAATTAAGTTAACGTGAGAATAGACATGTGCTACAGGCTTCATTATGGTATCAGAAATAGAATGGTGAATAAAAAATGCCATTTAATTACCAATGCAAAGAGTCACAGAGGTTAAGTATATTTCTAAAAATAAATACAATAAATTCACATTTGGATGACTAATATTAAATATCCAAAGCTTTGTATATGTTCCTAAATAAAAGACTATTCTTCTCAAAGCTGGCAAGCTGCTACATCTTTCACCAAAGTAAGGAAGGTGTTCTGGAAATTCAGACTGAGCCCAGTGAAGGAACTTTTGGTATCTGGGGTCTTTTCCTCCTCCATCTCTTTGGGCTCCTTCTCGTTGTTATAAAAATGTATCCCATTTTCTTTATCTTAATCAGATATCTTTCTTCTTCCAGATGCTCCTTCAACACCTCCCAGCCATAGCCCTATGATCAGGATTTAAATATAGCTGAGTTCTCAGAGTACAGCTGAAAAGGTAACAGATTTCTCAAAAGTAGCCATGGAAATTTTTTGGTCAAAAATTGAAAACAAGGTCATCTTCCATTTCAGTTCAAAACCAATTAAACTGAATAGAAGATAGAAAGTTGCTGTTTTCCAAACATGTCTGTGTGACTTTATAGCCTATGACCCTTGGCCACTTTAATGAGACTCAGGTCAGGTCTGCAATACAAAATTTTGCTGGAACAGCTATGTTGATGAGGAGGGTGGTAAAGTGTGATGTGTGATTGACAGAACTGTGCTCGTGAAATCGCTAGTGTAAGCACAGTTGTATTGGCAAAACTAGGCTTTTGCTGATGCTTCCTTTTATTCTGAGGAGTGCGGAGGGGACAGGGGGAAGGAAAGAGGTAGCAGAAGATTAAATGACTCTAGGCAAAGCACAGTTTTGTTTGTATAAAATGCATTCATATTAGGAAGGCTTTGCCGCTGAAATGTGTAAATGATTAGAATCAGCCAGTCAATAATAGGATGTCACGCTGGCACTTCAAATATGTATATTGGTGTTAGGGTAGGATAAGTAGGTGTCATACAAAGAGCCTACGCTTACAAAGGGTTCCCTGACACTTCCTTTTTACACGAAAGTATAACAAACAGAAAAAAGAAGAGTCACACTGTCACTGAAGAGACATTCCAGATTTTTACATGGAATTGAAACTAACCCTCATTTGACACCCAGAAATCAGAGAAGTCTGTGATATTTCAACAGAATTGCAATTTAAAAAGCTGAAAAGTAATAGAAATGGGCGAAGACCCTCTATGTTATTGATTTATATATCGGAATACCTCCTTAAAGAAATTATGCAATTGGGTTGTTTTAATCTGGGCACCAAGTAACCAAAGAAAAGAAGTGGCTCATTTTGAACCACCAGCCCTATTGGGTAATTACTTTAATTAGGTAGTTTTTGAAAACTGCACATTAGCTACATGACAGATCAGAATTGTTTTGGTCTATTGAGTAATTATTTAATTAGGCCACATTTTAAAAACTGTTTATCTCCCATATAATGGTTGGAACCAGCTCCTTCTGGTTTATTTTGTAATTATTTAATAAGGCCAAATGTATCCATTGGAAAAAAATCCTTCACAAGTATAGAGCTACTCTGTGCTGCAGGGGAAAATAAAATTTTAAAACATTCTAGGGTGTTTTAATAAGAATTTACTACATGCAGACAGCAAATGTCTTTCATGGACAATGTTACGAGGATTGAAGCAAAGAGGACAGAAAGGTTGCAGCCTTTGTAGAGAAGTACTAATGCAAAAGACTAAAAATGATTAAGTAGGAAAATGTCACTTTTTTTAGACCATCTATGCAAAGGTAAGAATGGAAAGCAGCCAAGAGTCACCTTTTTTTCATCTGGCCAAGGGAAAATAAATCAGGGATACAAGATATTCTGGCAAGGTAAAGATGATTCAGAGTTCTTAATTAAACAGAGATAAAAGATCAAAGCAGAATCATGGTCTAAAGAAACTTTGTTTCTGTGTAAAAAAATCAGCCTGGATTAGAGGGGAATGATAATCCAACATAATTTTTGAACTAGGGAGATCTGCAAACTAGGTATGATCCTGTCAACACAGAAGTCAGTGCCACAACTTCCACTCATTTGAATGTGAAAAAAACCTGAATGTGTGCCATTTCAAAAAAGAATGATATTTTGCAAGGAGATTTCTAGCAAAATAGGCCTTATGGAAACTACTATTCCCAAGTGTGCTTAAAATATGTTTTTGGTGGTAAATACATGGATGAATGTGTATTTTGCTAAGATATTTATTTATAATATTCTTAAAAACACATTAGAAAAGCACGGAAAGAGTGCTTCAAAGTCTATGACTCTTCCTGAACTTTTCTACAGGCAGGAGGCTTGTACAAGATTCTTGCCAACCAACTACAGACATGTGATTAAATTGATGAGTGCTGGATTTCATGGGGTGATGATTTTTTTAAAAAGAAGGAAGTTGTGAAGGGATATAGAAACTGTGGACGTGGGAGAAATAGAAGACAGCAGCAGCGTCTACTCACTGCATCCCATTGTGAAGAATGATTTTCTTCAGATGTCACTGCATGATTTTCTGCTGGTTGATAAGGGAGAAATAGTGAAGGTAGAACAGTTTCAAAGTAAAAAGAATGGAAAGGCAATAGTGATAGTGTCGCTGTAGCTGTCTTGTCTAACCTTGCCTTACTGAAATAGCATTAGAGTTTCAAATAAAAAGATGAGACTCATTTCTGTAGCTGTAATATATGAGACCTTTGCCCTGAATCCATCCAGAATTATGGCAATTTAACAAATTACTACTTGTCAGTAGAACTGCAGGAACTGTCTGTGTGCACACTGTGAGCCTGTGTCTGGCAGGGGGCTTGAATCTGTTCAGCGGAGATTTATTTTATGTCACATTATCTCAAAACCAGGAAGAACTTGTGAACATTCAGAGTAGTTCCATGCTAAGAGCAATTGAGCCACCCTAGCACTGTCCTGGGTCTGAGCCAGTAGGCTCCTGAATTACTCAGAAGAATTTACTTGGCTCCTGTAGATCGGTGAGTCACAGAGCTCGGGCATGGAAGGCTTTTAAACCCACAAGGCATCATGAGCTTATCACACTTGAACTCCCATAAGCTATTGATTCTCATCCAGTCAGTCCGTATGGGGACCAATGAGTTTTGTTTGTCTATATCCTACACAATGACTGAGATCTCAAGGGAAAAAAAAAGAAAGGAAAAAAAAAAGGAGGAAATAAGCAAAAGCTCATGCTGCCCAAAATGCCCCTAAATTGGATTTACATGGAATCTGAGTCACTTATATTAATTCTTCTCTCCATTCCCCTCCTCAGCTCAGTGGCTACCTAAAGGAATCCAGTTAACAGCTTTAAAAACTCCCCAGGCCTCAGTTCCCGAAGAGGTAATGCTTCTGGATAGAAGTCAAAAAATTGCCTTTCTTGGCTTCATCTCAGGAGGTCCTTCTTTCCTTCAGACATTCCTTCTACTATATTCTCTGATTCTATCCAGACTATTGTGTCTTGCCAGAAGCCCCTTTGAGTTTCAGTGGAAAAAAACCTTATGTACAACTCTTTACGTGACTGTATTTTTCCTTCTTTTGGTCTCTGGATTTTGGGGCAGATTTCCCTTTCCAAGGAAAAATCGGTTTAAAAGTCCAAGAGTAGGACAGTTCAAAGAGTTTCAATGTTTCCCTGACATCATTCTTTGTGTCAGCATGGAGAGGGAGTGAGGCAAGAATGAGGGGAAGAAAAAAGGCTGGATGGTTGACCTTTGAGTATTTAAAGTGGTTTGGTCCTTAAAATCTTGAGAATCCCCGAGGTCTCCTGGAGTCTTGGATTATTCTTTCCTACAGCTCTGTACCTCCTTACAGGTCTTCATGGCTCTCTTGATGAATGTCTCATGGCAGGACGCTCACTTTACCTAAGGCATACTTTACTTAGTAGTGATGCTGAGTTGGCTTAACAGTGCAATAAAATGGAGATCTCCAGAAAGGGGCAGCCCCCTTGCACAGAAGATATATTGTGTGTCTTCCTAGGCTTTTGTTGCTCAAAGAAACATGACACTCGACTTTCTTCTTTCTTAAAGTCGGTGGCTCAATACTAAAAGGAAGAAGCAAAAGGAAAATACACCTAGCTAGCACCTCTTTAGTCAACATAAACTGAATCAAACTCAGGGTTCATCTTCTGTGCTTTTGGCTGCTTCCTATTCCTTGTGTCTCTGATATTAATGGGAGATAATCTATGTGCCATAGGGGAATGCCCAGGGCTAGTGATCTCATGCTGTCTTCAAAGCACTAAGGCAATGGAGAGCCTGCAAGAAGCTCAAATGTGATTTCTCCGTCATCTGGAATAAGAAATGACTTATACCTTTTTTATTTTTAGCTAAATTTTAGTTATTTTTAACCTCTGTAATAAAAGACAACAATATGAACTCTGTGTTATTTTGCTTGGATTCATCCCATTTTAGAATTACACAAGTGCAAAAAATCTGTTTGAAAATATTGTCGATTCTTTTAATACATACAAATAACTCAGAGTGCCTCTGTTTATTTGTATGTAAAATGTGGGAAGAGAGGGAAAATGCTTTTGGGCAGTTCTTAGCCAGTCCTTCATATGCCAAGTTTAGAGTTTTTGTGCCAAGTATATTTTTACAAGTCAATTGTAAAACTTTGGTAAATATTATTTTTATTGGATTACTGACATAAACTGAACTATGGAACCAAAAATATTCTGCAGAAGTTCTCAGTTGTGGTAAAACACAATAATATACATGAAAATAGTTATGGATTTAAGGAGATCATGTCATATTCTGGCACAGGTTGCCTAAATCATGGCTCAGGAAACCCTCCGAAGTTCCCATTTAATGCTCTGAATTTTCTTTCCAGCATGGTTGATTGCCAGGATATTTGTGCATGAATTAAATTTTATTGCCTCATTATACTTGACTGATTTATGTAGAGACATTTGTGTAACGATGAGTGAACCTTTAAAGGTTTTAGGGGTTTGGTTTGCTGCAGGGAAAAATCCCGCAGTTTCGATCTCACCATTGGTTTGGATTTCCTGAGAACGGGCTTTCTCATCACATTTTCCCCAGTGTTTCCTAGTAATAAACCTGGCTAAAACAACATGCTTGCTCGCAGTCAAGATTTACAGGGGTTTCTCGGAAGCGCAATGGTGTCATTCTGGAATAGTGGAACTTCCTTAGCTCGTAAAAGGAAATTTTAGGGCAGTGGCAACTTGTTTCAATATGTTTGTAATGCTGTTTTTCTCTCTGAGGGGTGCAGTGGAGTATTTTTAATGTGAGAGAAGAAAAAAGAAAAAAGGTCAGTTGACGAAAGTGGCTGTTTCTTTAGTCTACGTGGTAATCACATGTGGCTGAGGAGTTACTGAGCAGCGGGAGTGGCTGACGCCATTTCCCTTTGCGCTGGCAGGCTGGACAACGGGCAGAGACTGAGGAAGCCTATGGTGGGCAGCGACACAGGACAGGTGATGGGGCATCCATGAGGACACCCTGCGGGGTGGTGGGTCCCCACCGGGGGGGCTGGGCAGGGACATGGGGCTCCTCAGTGCCCTCAGACCTGACACTGACTCCCAGAGGGAAACCTTGGTACCAGCACTGCCATGGCTTGTCAAGCTGAAGGTAAACTGTAACTGAGTGCAACACAAGGAATGTGTAGCTCCATCAAAACCAGCAGGACAAGTTCTCTAGAGAGTGGGCAGGAGGAGCACTGCCATCCCATCTCGCAGGCTGGTTCCTGCACGTTGCAAAGCGGCTGTTTCTTGGGCTGAACTCAGCTCCACCGAGCTCACACCACAATGCCGGCCTGTTGCAGAGCTTGGCCGGAGGCTGGGCACGTGGTGCCTTGTCCCCGAGGGACCGAGGAGATGAGGCAGGAGCTGGGCATGAGCACAAGCCTCTGGGAAACATCTTTAGGCTGAATAGGAAGGTGGTTTTGGAGCGTTAGTGTCTGCTGGCTTTGACAACCACTTGCTGCATGGGTTTTCTGGATCACTTTCTTGGACTTAACTGCCTAAATTTCATCCAACTTCCATTTCAGTCACAAAGTAGGCGCTCTGGATCTCATCTTGCAGTCCTCTCTCCATAACTGAGTTCCAAAAAAAGGCAGTGGCAATGAGCAAAACCCACCAACCTGCTGCGAAAGTGGTGCTCAATATGGGTTTTTTGAGTGCTTGGATTTTTTGAGCACAAAAAATAATTTTTTTTTTTGTTCTTTCTCAATTGTTGCCACTCAGCTAGATGTGACAAAGTGGTTGCTGACTGAAAAAAAATAATTAAATCTCTATAATGCCAAAATGTTCAAATGTTATTATTTTGGGGCCCTGATTGAGAGGAGAAAAAAGTTCTATTTTCTCCTGCCATTGTGTCATGTGTCATTAAGGAAGCTTCTCCAAACAACTCTTTTTCTTTGTTTTTTTCTTTTTTTTCTTTCTTTTGGTTTAAAGAGGAAATTGAAGACCGCACAAAAACCTTTCAAATGTTTTCCTGAAGTAGTTATGTAAACATATGCCTTCTCTAGAAAGTATGGTTGGTTTGGGTCTATCTGCTTCTGCAGATCTGAAGACCTCTGAACTGGGTTTGCCCAGGCTAACTCCAGAGCTGGAACTGGGTGCATGGACACTGTAGGTAGCCAAAGTTCAAAAGCAACATTAGTGTTTTCTTTTGTTTACACAATGCCCTGGGTATTTCACAGACTTTGACAATACAGTGCAGAGTACTGTACCCTTTTATGCAATGCAGACTTGCCTTCAGGCTTAATGCACCTCACAAACTCATCCTACATCACTGGGGAGGTGGAAATCTTAGATTTAAAGCTGAGATTTAAACAAAAAGAGAATCTGGCCCTCCATTCAGAGAAAAGTGTGTTTACTTCTGCATGGAAGATGCAATCCTCACCACAGAATACTATCAGCTCCAAACAGATTTTAATTATTATTAAAAATATTGGCCTGAATTCTCAAATATCTCATATCATGTGTCAGTCCATGAGAGGTGATGGGGCTGCATGATGTGCAGATATCTCCTAGCTTCTCTGGCAGTTGAAGCATCCTCATATTCTTGGTGACTTTCTGGGAGTCATCTGTGTTGTTTGTCATTTGAAATATATATAAAGCAAATGCTAATATTCTGTATCATGCCATAAATTTTTTCTACTCTAAATGCCTTTCTTTCAGATGGTGGTTCAGATTAGAACATGCAAAATATTTGATCTTGTATACCTCATGATTTGTTTTGTATTTAAACTTTCCTTCCATTTTACTCATGCCTGTAGCTGTATCTCCTGCTGCCTGAAATTTAAGAAGAAATATTCCAACACTGATATACTGGAGTTTAATTTTTCTTTTTTTTTTTTTCTTTTTAATTATTTTTTCTTTTTTTTTTTCCTGTTTTTTTTTTTATTATTATTTTTTATTATTTACCTCTGCATCTGTGGCTTTCTATCAGTTTGGAGTGTTAAGACTATACTAGCAGACCAACACATCACTTAATCCTACTCTCTTTTGTTACAGAAGGAGCAGTGTGGTTCTGAACTGCTCACTATTCCCATAAAGTCTCACGCTTAAAAAAACCCAACAGCTCCCCCACCATTAATCTTCTTTAAAGGGTGTTGATTTTTGCATAGATTAACCAAGGATATTGTGGTATGTACTTTTGATACCTGATATGCACAGGTTCTGCTGTGGTTCTTGGTTTGATTTTAAGATAGTCACATTTATTGCTTTCTTGGATGTCCATAACTTTAAAACAAAGGAAATTTCTGGGATCTTCTCTTTCACAAAGATGAAGAAGAGGCAAGATGAAGGATATAGAAAAAAAAAAGTTGTGGGTTTTTTTCCCTCTGGTTCACATAGGTTTATCTGAAGGCTTTAGTTGTTCCTACAACAATGGAGCTATGGTATGTCTTATTGTCTGGGCTCAGACTTTACATTTAGTTTTCTCTTATCAGACCTATACAAAGTCAACTCCTAGCTCCTAGAGTTAGGTGCTTGTCTAACTTGTTCAGCTGCCTCCAAAGTTGGGCTCTGCTGATGGGTTTTAGATTCTATGTCCCTTCAGGGTGTGAAGATATGACCTGCTCCTTGGTGCTACAGTTTCTCTGAATATGGCTGCAAACTCAAACAATTGATCATTATCTTTCAGAAAAAAATGCAGGAGGAAAGTAAATAAAAACAAAGAATATTTGTTTATAAATAGTGGAGAGTGCTTGCCAGAAATTTTGTTGTGGTATGAAAATAGATATGTCTATTCTTTCATTATGTGCAAAGTTTTCACCAAATTTGCATGTTTGGAAGTAATCAGGATACGGTCACTAGCCTAGAAACTTTTCCCTTCAGAATCTTATATAAATTCATCTATTAGTCTTTTCCTTACAAAATGGACATGCTTAATTCATAATAAAATCTTCTCTAAAATTACTTCCCTCTAGGAAACAGACTCTTTAATGTTAACCTTAATAAAACAATTACTGCATTGTTTGCAGTACAAATTAGGCATTAATATCAATTCTCTGGTCTATAGTGATTTTTTTTTTTAACTCTAGTGAAAGATACAGTATCCATGATGATGTACTCATCATTCTCAATACAAATCTCCAACCTTTTGCTGAATACCCAGATTTCTTAGAGGTAAGTCTGCTAAAAGGAGGGAAAAATATGTTCAATACTGTATAAAATTATGAAAGAAGAATTTTCACAGAATAATTCTGCTCATATAATTTTGCAGATTCACAGAGTTTAACTGATGAGACTGAAAACCAAGTGGGACTACTGTATTTCTATTCTGATCATATCATTTTGCCTAGTTACTTCTGATTGGAAAATGATAAGCTATGTGTTTATTTGTGCTTTTTTTATGTAACATTTTTATTTGAAGACACATAAGAGAGAGAATATGTCAAATCCCTTGAGATTTTGTTCTGATGATGAATCACTCGCATTCTTAAAAATCTACCCTTTATGTTGTTTCGAAGAGAGTTGACTTTTCTTCCAACCATTATTGTTTGCTATGCCTTAAATGACAGAACCCATATTTTCACTGTTAATATCTGTCAGTTGAGTTACCTCTAAATCTTTTGTCTGATTAGGTAATCTGCTGGAGGTCTGTAATCCCTGAATTTTAAGGTATTTTGTCTATAACTCGAGTAAATTTTGGTTATTTTTTTCTGCATCCATTCTGACTTTCAAAAAGTGTTTTTTAAAACATAAGCACAAAGAACTGATGTTCTTTTCAGGAATCAAACTGCATCCAGTTTTTGCATTCACACTTAAAAAATGTTACTGAAAAATGTGAAGTGTGTGCAGAAAATAGTGCCACCAACAATGGTGGCTCTGAAACCAATCAACTATTTTATAAAATGTTTCCTATCTGAATTCCACTGAAATCACTAGAAATCATGAGATCTGTTCTTTATTCATATTGTTTGGGGTTTTTTTCCCCAAATGGAAGCTTATAGATAACCCACTACGTATACTCAGATGCAGATCTTCTTTTCATTATAAATTTTGGCCTTTGCTAGTTATCTAATAATTTGATCATATTGTAGGTTTCTTATAATGTATTTTCATGCTGTATTTTTGTCCCTTTGACAGAAGGGGTATCAAGAGGAAATCTCTCTGGCAGTTAGGAAATGCACACTTAGGAAGCACATGTTATTTATTAATATTGCAGGGAGATATATATACACACACGCACATTTTCAATGCAGCTTTAAACTTTCTGTCTTTATTGTTATTAATGTGATTTAAATCACAAGAAATTACATTGTATTCAACAGTGACTGAAATTGGGCCAAACATAGCTTAATAGTGGTGATATTTCTTCTATTAGTGCAAAGAGAGGATTGCATGCGTTCATGCTTGCTTGGAGCTTTTTCGTATCGTGTGTTGCAGAGGAGTTCACAAGGTTCATTTTGCACGGAGGTACAGAATTCTTGCCAAAGCAATCCTTTACACAGACCCATTTGTCACTCAGGTATCATGGACCTGCTACATATCGTGTTGGGACAGCAGATACACCAGGTCATAAGAGTATGAAATAGAGGCCGTCTGGAGATCTGGATAATGTTTCATTGTGCAGCTGAAAACTTGCATTTGTCATTTAAAGACTGCGAAGATCTCAGAGAGGTTGCTTGGCTGAAGTCAATCAGTTCCTTAGAAAGAAGAAATATCCAAGTTCCCTGGAGTAGATTTGGGATAAATTGATGCCAGATTTGACACTGTGAAGTCAAAGCGTCCATACCAGTTCTACCAAGAAACGTATCTACTTTCTGATTCCTTCACGCCTGCTGATTTACTCAGTTATTCTGCATGTCTATATGTACAGTTTGAATACTTTTTAAATACCATTAAATACCATGATGTTTACCTAAACACAGAATTATGGTCAGATCCTGAAGTGTTTTCATATGAACCCATGGTATGCAATCTACTAGGTTTTTGGCTTTGACTACTGTGCAGTCGTTCTTTGACTTACGCAAAATATTTCACTTTATGTTTACTAAATAATCTTCTGTTTGTTTCTTTTTTTCTTTCTTCTATCTGTGGTATTTTTTTACCTTTGAGTTTCCTTGGTATACTCACTTCCAGGATGTAGTTGATCTTCCCAGAATAGTGAAGATGCAGCCTCACTTCATCTGCTTGTATTAGGAGGTCTTCATTCACTACTTTTGGTGTTTAATAACTATGGAGCAAATCATACCTCCTACTGAGATGCTGTCCAGCTGCTTCCAAGGTATTGTGACTCGTGGAACTGGGGAGTGATGTTTGTCACATGCCAACAGTTTGAAGGGGCATCAAGAGCTCTGCAATGTGAGCAGAGATAAACTTTGTATAAAAAAGACAGGTCTTTCAGCACGTAATATTGGTTTCCCTAAATGTCCAATATTGATCTCTTTTCTCCTAGTTCTGTTGTCTTGCTATATTCCCACGTATTAATCAGTAAGAAATTGCGTACAGTCTCTGCTAGGAGACTTTACAGCAGAAAAGGATCTTCCAGCTTAAGGGGACTGCCAAAAAGCCTTTATCCCTGAGCTCTAATTCTACTTTGTTCCATTCTCAGAGTGGAAAATATAGATCATAAGGATGTTGATGCCTTACTATTTTGCTAAGACATTACTTAATTCAAAATTGATAAATAAGAATATAAATCCACTCCATACTGGCTTGAATTTGTATATTTTCATTGAATTGACCAGTTCCATTGACAACAGTGAAGATGCATCCTTACGGCAAATTTTTATTAGTGGTTTTGTAAATCACATGTGGGTTTCAGTTCAATGAAAAATATGCAGGAGAGAGAAACATGTGGTATCCTGTGGTAAGTCAGTTTATTGAACTATAATTTCCATGTTCTTTAGCAGTATACATGGTGTCAGCCTTCACAGTGTTTGTGCAGCCATCTGAGAGAGCAAAAATGCAGCTGGCTTCCTCCTGGGGCAGCGTAATTGGTATGCTGGGGCTGACAGCTAAGCAGCGGACCGTGCTCAGGACAATCTCACTAAACACCTTTAAGCATCTACCTTTTTCATTAACAGATTTTAAACAAACTGGAAGTACTGTTGACAAAGCTTATTGCAAATATTTTCCGGAGATGAGAGCAGGCACAAGCACTGCTGGAAGTGGGGCAAAGCATTGGGTCTGTCTAAAATATTACCTGCCTCTACTACTGTTCTGTGCAAACACTTCACGATCTTTTGCATTATTTACCCTCAAAAAACTCTGTAGAGTGGCAGCTGTGCCTTTATCTCTGATTTACAAGGGAGGAAGTTGGAGTACAGCTAAACACCTCGCCTAAAGTCATACAGGAAGTATATAGCGACGAGGGAAGTTAAAAGCCAGATTAGTTCCCTGTTCATTAGATCTTTCTTCCTCATTAAATAACCTTTGTTTTTGTAGGTGAAAATGAAGAACTTATTTACTGTGAAATGTAGTGTCATGTAGAACACAAATTCTAATGTTTTTACGTGACCAATGATAACATAGTAGATGTGTCTGAGCAATTGCTTTTTGAACATGATGGGAATCATAGCAAGATTTTTCTTGGAAGTGCATGTAGGCTGTATAAAAATTTAAATTATTTGTATGTAAATAATTCACAGTAATATTGCCCACAATTGACAGAAAACTGGCTTGAGATGGAGCAGCAAACCACTACAAGTCAGTAAATTTGAAATGAGAGTGGGTAATGGAAAGAAAGCCTTTGCTATTGGTTCACACATTGCGCTGTCACAGAAGTCAGCCAGAGATGAAGTGCAGTCATTGAGTCTTGTGTGTGAAGAACGAAGAGATGTGATGTGGATAGTGGAAAACATTTAGGTATTTACAATTTGTTATTGCATACTAGAGCAACTGTGAGATGGTAAGATTAAGATTAACCGCTTGCCAGATAACATCATATCAAGAATCTTTACTGGGGTTGCACATCTTAATGCTTATCTCAGAATTCAGAGAACTATCCAGGAGCCTTGTTTCACAAAGTGTCTTCTTCCCTACATTTAGAATGATTCAGAGATAGAGAAGGGTGGGGGGCTCTGGTTATGGACTTGCCAGAAGGCATCCTAATGAAAGATTAGTGAGGCAGGCTGGATGGAACTGGAATAGTTTTATATAATCATATACAAAGAATCTTGCACCATCCTATAGAACAAAACGCCCTTTAAGCTGCTTTGAAAAGCCATATGATTTCCATTAGATCCAGCCATCTGATTTTTCTCAGGTTGCTATTAATGGTCCCATCTATCACAATCCAGTGATATACAGTTCATAATAATTGCACTTTATTTCTGGGTGCGGAGAGTCTGTTATGGTGGAGTGTTGCTGGAGGGTGCACTAGATGGCATTCCTCATAACTGTGCATTTCTATATACACTTGCTGATGCTCAAATATGGTTTAGGGATTCCTGGAATAATTTCAGCAAGCGTGCTGAATTCCCCATCTGTGGCACTTGCTTAAATGCTACACATATAGTTCTGGCTGTATATCACTTTCCTAGATACAGGCGAGTGGATGACTGGTGTTTAAGCTTTGACAGCTCGTTAACTAGTCATCATCGGATTGCTAGGTTACCTGCTCAGAGATGGTGGTCTCTTCAGGGCAAATCAGGCTGCCTCCGCTGACTTCAGAGGGAGTAAGCTTCTTTACGGGAGTTTTGGATCCGGCCCACTGCCTTTAAACCTGTACCCCTTGAAAGCTCTTCTGTGAGGAAGCCTGGGGCAGACAATTATGATGACCTTCTTCATGATCTTAGTGTAACATTCATCCTCTTTCTCCTTGTAATATTTGGCATCACCAAGTTGCATTTAATGTTAGATAAAAAAACAGCTTGGGGCAAAGCCGTTTCTGTTTACATTTTAAACCGCAGAGCATTCTTTGGGGATCTGTAAAAATAAAACCCAACAGGGCTGATGTCCATCACTTCCATGGCCCTTATCTGCACCATACAAATGAGCACAGCCACTATTTAGAGTTCTTGCAGGAGATAAATCTATTCTATTTACATTTTTGTTAGCAATCCAGGAAACTTCAGACATAAGATTTGTTATAAATAAATATTTATGAATTAGATATAATATTTCTATCTGACACATATGTAGCTGTGGGAGGATTTTATTCTGTATTAATATAAAAGAATGAAGTGTGATCAAAATGTCTGTGTTAGTTTGATTCAAAACGTCTAAGAAGGAACTAATCTGTCAGTCAAGAATTATTACTCGCTAGAGGGATATTTATCAATCATTCTAACAGAAAAAAAAAATCAAAGAGCAGACAGCCTAAATATTCATCATTACTCTAGCTTTTGAGGTTTCAGATATAATTTCCTGGTCAGTGACTGTTTTTTTCAAATAAACCGCTACAAGGCACAAACAAAAGATAGACTGCTGATGAAAGAAGCTTCTGTGTCTGTTCTTTATAGCCATCAGACTATGATCATCAAGCATGATCTGAAGTTCTGAATCACTGAGCTGAAATCTTAAAACATCATCTAGTGCATCTGCGTGCTCTAAGACAGGATGTAGTGTTTTTAATCTATGTGAAATAACTTCTTCTGACCATCATTTTGTGGTCACTGTTTGCGTAGCATTTTGAACATATGTTAAAAGTAACTAAACAATCTGATCTAGTCAGTTCTGTCAATATTAAATATGTTGAACGTTAACTTGAACATTCAGCTGAGCAAAATGTGAAAGGAATGCAGAGTGTAGCAGTGGTATTTGTTTTTCATTAAAGCAGTTGCTTTATACGCTGTAAAACTATTTTGATGTTAATATACTGTATATGATCCTTTAAATTCATGTTCCTCCTAAACTTACCAAGTGTGTCATTTGGCTATCCCTGTTATTAATTTTCCATTTGCACCTATTTAAACCCAGGGTTAAAGTGAGGTCAGTCCACTGTCACGTGTAACCAGTTCAGCCAAGCAGTTTGGTGAGGACTAAAAATGAGTCACTAATTGATGGATAATGTCACCTGGAGTTTTACTTGTGTAACTGTGTCATGTCTTGTCTTTTGATACACAGGGCTCAGTTTCTCCCTGTGTTTCATTTTACCTGTGGATTTTAGACTCCAGAGTAAGTTGGAGGGGAAAAAAAGCAGGAAAACTTATAGGGAACTGCCCAAGTTCTTTTAGTGTCATCTCACATTGAGTGATCTGTTTCACCAGAAAATCATTTATCCAGCAAATTTAACTGTTTTTGAAATACATACAAATACGCTATGACATGTTCTAGTGTGCTCAGCATTTGAAATTACTCATCAAATGACATGCTTCAGTCAAAGGTTGACTGTGAGTTGTTCATAATATGCCTGTGGGCACTTTCTCTGTGTGCCATGCTCAGCACAACCCCGTCCAGTAATGAGCAGCAGAGCCTAACCCAAAAGATTGACTATTGTTTTGGGTTTTTCACTATGTTTATTATGTTCTAGTTGTCTAAGTACCTGGTCATCTTTTTCCTATGTGACACCATTTCTGTTTCCTTGTTGGATAAATTCCCATGCCAACATCAGTTCGCAAGACAGGATCACAAACTGTTCCAGCACAAACACTTGTACATACATATTTGTATGAGTCAACCCCTATTTACATGCTCAGCAACAAAAATTTGCTGATATAAACACATTGGCAGACAAATAGAAGCAATAGTAAGTCAAACCGAATCAAACTGTTTTTGTTCTGAATAAACAAGTATTTTGTCTTGGCCTTTTCTAACTTTGATGCCATTTATTTAAAACTCTTTCCTATACTGTCTGCTTCAGAACAAAAAATCTGTACAGGTACAGTTGCTTCACTCTAAAAGATCACATAGGCATAATAATTACCCAAAGGTGAATGTCAAGCTATTAGCAAAGCCCTAACTAGGTAAGTTTTAACTGATTCCAGATTTCGTAATGAGATTTCACACAGTTCTGTGCATGGAGTTGAGCCATAGGTAATTTTTAAAGAGCAATTATAACAATTCTTTGTTGGAATGCAATGTTCCCTGTAAAAGACAGAGGCATACTTCAGTGCTACCAAGAAATCACTGTATGATTCTTATATTAAATATATTAAAGATGTACAAGTATATATACGTGTGTGTATATGCAGACATATGCATCTATACATGGATGTATATATATGTATGTGTGTATACAAAGATACATATGTATACCTATATGCATATACACATCTGTAAGTACATAAATTTACAAACATGCACACTTGTGGCACATTTATGTATTATACAATTTTATAGCTATAGAGAAGAAATCAATCCAGATTTGCTTTGAAGACAGAGAGTATTTATTTATTTATTTTTAAGCTATGGCATGAAAGTCATTTGAAGTAGAAGTCCAAAAGAGGTCAATTTTGGATTCCATGCTGTGCTAAGAAAGGCTAATGCCTCTAAAATAAAATCTATTGGAACAGATAAGGGTTCAAATAAATGTTACTTTATTTATGCTCTCAGTGACAATAATAGTTTTCACAGTTCATTTGCTCTTGTTTTACTTCATACAGCTGTGCATGGGAATCTGGTCTGCAAGTCATTATACAATCTTGATGTTCCTAGCTGAATCATCTGCAGAGATTGATTGAAAACATACTTCACCTTTGATGTGTTGGTTTTGTTGTTGTTGTTGTGGTTTATTTTTCTTTTTTTTTTTTTTTTCCCCATCCTGGATTTGCCTTCATATTTAGTTCATGATGGTATTCCTGGAATGCTGAGTCTTTTTGACATTCATAAACCCATGAGGACAACAAAAGGTCTAGCTTGCACTATCAGATGCAAATTACATCTCCTGCCCTACACTTAAATAAATCTCAAAGTACTCTCTTAAACTGATAAATGCCAAGAAATATACATTGAAAGCAACTTTGGATCATACTGACATGAAAAATACCATAGCGCAAAGATTTAAGCATTGAATATTGACCTTAGCTTTGCATTCTCTGGCTGCTCCTGGATGAAGTCAAAAGCTTAATATTAGGGTTGTATTGTATTCATTAGCAATCTTTCATTTTGTACTGGAGCTGCATGTCAAGCGAAAACACATTAAAATGTGTGTTATATCACTAAGAGATGATGTAAATCTTTATTGAATCTTTATCTCTTTTCACATTGAAGGCTGGTTAATCCCTTCCATTTTCTTTTATGAAGGGTTAGAGAGACCACACAAGACCCAGAGGGATGAGACTAAATCATATCATCCCTGACCAAGAAGTAATAGAAGCACCAAGCATGCGTGGTGCTGAGATACACAGGGTTTAGCTAGCAGATCTGAAGACTGGCCATGCTCAACTGTATCATCTTTTTGACCAGAAGTAATTTCTCTGTGTCTGACGATGGTGTATTAGCTATGACTTTATTTGTCCCTATTTTGCATAATTGAGAATAAGTTGTAATTGTGGACTGTACATAGAAACATATTTGTAAGAGGCTGGATTATTAAAGAAGATGGAAATTACAAGAATATACTGAATCTCTGTGTTCATACCTTGTATATAAAATATATCTTCTTGGATTTCCCACGATAAACATTGCCATATTATATGATGATTGTTCTCACCAGAGAGATCAGATTATGACTAACGATCTCTGAAAATTTGTGTTCAACCTGAAGCAGATAGATACCAGCCACAGCCACATCCATCTGCTTTGTATGTGGCACCGGGATAGGGCACAGCCTGAGTTTGAGGCTCTTTTCAGCTTTCAGGAATCTTTCAATTCCTCGTTGCTTATCCTCAGGCAAATGCAACAACCAAAGAGCTCCAGGTAACAGTGGCAGCTGGAGGAGGAAAGATAAATTCCACATGCTTGTTGAAGCTTGCTCGGTCACTTTGTAGAAAGGAATGCAGGATTCAGGGAGTTTTAAATAGAAAGCACAGTTGAGGTAGCCACTCACATAGTAGCCAAGTCACAAAGGATGTGTCATTCTCAGAGGAGCCATGCTGACTTTTCTGGTTTCTTTCTGGCCCTAAGAACCTTAGTTATTTTCTGCATGGCCTGTTAGCTCTGACCGCTAACCTAAGGAGGAAGAAATTGCTTTGACAGAAGAAGGAATATGCTTTCATCTCCCACTTCCTGGGGAAGCCACTGCATTATCAGTAAATGGTTAGTTGCACTGTGTCCTTCTCCAAGAATCCAGTAGCTGTGAAAACACTTCATGTTTTCTATGGGTTTGATGTGGTTTATGTTCATAAGTTCTGCCCTGATAAAGCTTACCAAGTCAGGAAGACGCTGGGGGGACTTCAGTGAAAGAACACCTGCTTGACACCTGGTCTTCAGTACGAGCTTTACAGTGCAATGTTCAACCATGCCAAAAGAGAAGTGAAACTTTTTGAGAAATTTAAGATCACAAAAGGCAACAACTGTGAAGACTAGGTGCCTTGATGCTTATGTGACACCTCAAAAGGGGCTTTCAGAATGACCATTTTGGATGTAGTTAGCAAAATACCACCCTTTCCGCAGATAGGTGCCTAAATACTTTTTTTTTTTTGTTTATTTTGGGTTTGGATTCAATCTTAAATCCTAGGCGAGATAACATCTTGCCCCTAAGCAAGACTTGTGTGATCTTGTACTCAGTGAGGTGAGCTTAAATATGAAATTGGCCCTTTAGTCACCTGTCAGTTCTCTGAACAGCTGGCTAGCTGTCAACATGTCAGCTTTGCAGCTGTTTAATCATGAGAACAATGATTTGAAAAGAAGGGGTTTTGGTCTTCTGAATATGTATAGTGCATAAGTAAAAGGATGTGTTCAGTGCAAGCTTTTTATCAGCTAACTAATGTGATGAGGACTGTAATGGTAAAGCAAGATACTCTGAGTCAGGTCTTGTTTCCAGCTACAGGTAAAATCCTATCCTCAATGAAAACACACTGCTATTGATGCAGATTTCTTCTTGTAGTAATGTAGGACATAAGCATTTACCTAACATATGGAGCACTGAATAATTTAACTACAAACTCACAAGGTTCACTGAAGTTTAGATGAAGGAGTAGGCAAAGTATCTCTCTCTTTTTTTTTATCATAGAGATAATATTTTCATAGCAATACTATTATCTTATATGCTCATCTCTGAAGAGCTTGCTTTCTCCAAAAGCAGGAAATTATTCTGATAACAAAAAAAGAGTACATTTATACAAATAGAACCTACAAAACCGCTTCCTTTGAAGAAACAACATAAATTATAGGGCAGAAGCTATTTAGGCGTCTTAGGTACGGGCAAAAGAAATAAGCATGATCAGCACATTAATAGAATCATTTTTATCAGCTATTTTCTATTAATTCAAGAGGTTTCATGTTTTGTCCCCTGGAGGAAACTACCTCCTTGTGGCTAGAGAGTATACTTGTCAAGTGAGGGACCAGTTCATTGGTTGGTGCATCTCAGTATTGATAAAAAGACTCAAGTGGGGAACCTGCTTCTGTCAGTGGTAGGACAGTCTGCTGATGCTAGAAAAAAAATGAGAATTCTCATGTGATTCAGAGCTCTCTCTTGAGAGATGAACATACCTAATGGGAGAAAATGTGTGAGATGGAGTTAGGCACAGGCCTTTGCATATCATTATATTGACCTAGGTATTGAAAAGAATATGAGGCCCTGGTATAGAAAAGGTCTCTAGAACTTTGGTTTTGCAATTATATCAGCTTTCAGCCTTTATAAAAGTGTAGCAGAGAAGACAGTGCACAATCTGGAGAAAAGGGTTTTCTGTCCCACCTGAAACCTGTTCAGATCACTTGTGGGAGGTACAAAGCAGCATGTGCAGCCACAACGGATAGATATGTCTTCAGTTAATGGAAATACCTAGTGGAGGCTCAACCTTTGTTTTCCTGACATGATAAAGATCAGATATTCTCAACTGCATTAGGATGACAGGGTTTTTTCCAGTCCTTAATGTAAGCCTCCAACACACTGTGGGCAATGAAGTGTAGCCATGTTGAAATCCAGCAGCGTATTCCAGCAAGCATAATAGCTAAGCATAAACAAATTAGAATAAATTGTTAACAACTCCCTGCAGATGTCCCTACTTTGCGGTGTGCAATAACTTACCATTTCTGAGGCATCTTCAAAAGAGGTGGTTTTATTTGTAGCATTTCAACCAAATACTTTGCTTTACATTGAGTGTTTCCTGTTATGTTTAATATTCAAACAAGGAAACGGGCAATATCTTTTTACTTACAAAACTCCAACATTGTGGTTGGTTTGGTTTGAAATGAATTGTACTAAATTATATTTCTTGAGAATTTTAATTTCATTCACCAGTTCCTCACTCTTAAGAGGATTATTTGTTTAATGGAATATTTGCTAAGGACACCAGAAAATATCTGACTTGTTGAAACTCATAGATCCCTCCCTGGGAGGCCCTTCCAATCTACTGTCTGGGGAATTTCTGAGCCAGATTGCATCCACACAATTTAATTTAATAGCTACTGATATATTTAGCCTTCATGAATTTCCTGAATCCCATTTTGCACTTAAATATACATATATTTGGGGAGTCTGTAAGCCGCTTGTAGCAATGAATTCAAACAATTATGCTTTAAGCTGATCTATCAGATCTCAGCATAGTGCAAACCCCTAAGTTTTTCATGCTTATTAGGTGAGGTTTTACAAGACCACATCGGAACCGTGCTAGAATATGTAGCAATACTGATAGTGGTTTAAACATATAGCAACCTATTGGAAAAATGTAAGAAAAATTATACAACTTCTACATGAAATGTCAAAGGTTATAAAGAAGTGATATTGAGACTTAATGCTATTTCAGGACGTTTAGTCTATTTGTAATCATGGCCAGAATTTGTGTACGCGTAAAACACCTTTGTCATTTACCACCTGCACTACCTTATACAAAGGCATAAACCTGTGATTTGGTGTGTTGCACTCTGTCATATAAATTTCATTAAATTTGTTCACTTCCAGACCCTGCCAAATCTACAAGGATTACTTTGCAAGTTCATTGGTAATAAAAAATTTGCTGAATTCTCGGTCTTGCATAATCATTGGAAATAATTAATATTTCCAACTGTATTAATAGCGGTGTCTGCTTTAGAAAGACAATGGCTTCTCTGAGATAATAATGATTCTCAAAAAGATTAGTTTTGATGATCACTCTTCCTTCCCTTCCCCAACTTACAAAATCTCATACAGCTTTTTGCCAAGAACAGAACTACAAAGCAGTTTCATGATCCACCTTCATTCCCCATCATGAGGTTACACCAATTGCGTGAAGATATACAGATAGAACATTAGAAAAAGCAGAACAGAGCCTACTTTTCATCTGATAATAGTGGTCGTCTTCTGATTTCTGAGATTTGTATGGATTCTACATTTGCAAGTCTGAAAACAAACTACTCCAATTTACTGGCTTGAAGAATGTTTTAATTGATAATTATTTCATCGGTCTATGTCTACAGCTGTCAGATGGGATGTTCTGTATTCCTTAAATGAGAGCAAGACTGAGGTGTTAAAAAAACTCCAACAAATTTCTTTTAACGAAGGATGTTTAAAGTAACACTTGCAGAATGGTTAAATAGGGGTAATCATTCAGTTTTGAAAAGCACATTTCAAAACAGCCAAATAGCTAGTCTTTCATTAATTTTAGACCTCACAATGTAAACCAGAAAATTTTCACTCCATTTAACAGTAGTCTTTTAGTAATCATAATATTATCAAGATTTTAAAAAAGCAGGCTATCGATTTCTTCCTCTGAAATTTTACGAAAGTCACATATTATAGGAAAGGTTCCAGAGTAGATATAGGTTCAGAATAAAAATTATAGGATCATTTTATTTCCTTATTTCCTTAGGGATACTTCTCATAAAAATCACATCCCAGTCAGAGATGAACAGTCCAGGGAAGAACTATTTAACAAAAAGTAGCCCTCAAGGAACAGAAACATTCTGGCATACTGGTGTTACACTAAATACTCTGACCAATGCCTGGAGCTGGTTGATTTAATAAGAAATGTTTTAAAGAAAACATTAGAAACTTTAATTTCTATTTGTCAAGAGTGACTATGGTCAATTCTGTGAACCTAAATATATCACCTCTATTTTTTTCTATTATATAGCAATAATGTATTACTCTTGTTAATTAAAAAAAAAAAAAAATCAAGTGGGGTGCAAGGTAAGAAGTCTTGCAGTCTTTGCTTTTTTTGGTGTAATATGATCTATTTAAGAAAGGTATAAATTATAAGATGCAGAAAACATGGCAGCCTGTTCCATCTAGGTATGCAGAAATTACATCCTTCTTATGTCTTTGTCATTTTGTTTGTTATTATTAACTTAATCAGAGATATGGTCCAGATTAGGCAAGTCATGAGCCCATTTTGTGTGTGGCAGTCTTGATTAACTGACCAGAATCAGAGACCTTGTTGGTCTGATTACCTAATGGTCATTTGCATAGCAGTGGATATTGAAATGAATGGGTTTGAAAATTAACTTTATTTCTGACATTTCAGTTCAAATATATGTCATGTTTTCTTATAAGTGTAGAATGAAAGCTGATCCATATCATAGTTTTCTTTCAAGTTATTAAATAAGGTAAAACTGAACTTGCATTTTGTTGACAAGATGCATAGGATTCAATGTGTGAGGAAGATTTAATTGCATTTTAATGATCAAAGGGAAATAATTTTCAGAGGTAAAAACAATTCTCAGAAATGCTGCTCTGAATGGATATATCCTGTGCATGACACAAATGGTTTCTCTTGTAAAATTAAATTTTCGTTTTGTTTTTGACTAGGGTTCCTGGATGTCAGATGCAGTTGTAGGGTAGTTAAAGGTGAATGAACATAGATCAAGAAATTCAAAGGAATATGCTCATGATCACCTGCTCTTAGTCCTATAGTGCTTTTGTAAAGTTAACAAAATTATGCAAAATAAGATAAAATAATTTCTGAAATAAACAATACATTCTTTATTATTAAACTGGTCCATAGAGAAGTTATTGCTTGTGAATGGCTCTTAAAGAAAAAGAAACCGTGTTAGCTGCATGTCCTTATGCTAACTGGATGCACAGGTGAAAATCATTTATCTGGATGTGGAGCAGTGAACATTGAACTTGTTAATGTTGGGACTTCTCCGTGTTCTTCCAAGCTTCCAGAGCAATGGTAGGATACAGGATGATGTGCATCACTTCCCTGTAAGCCACTAAGCAATTTAGAAGCAAAGAATATGTGGGAAATGTGAGCAATCACCTGCACAAAAGGTCTATTTGGAGGTTTAAAATATATTTCCCTGACAACGTTTATTGGGGCTAATGTCTCTTTTTTAAAAAAAATGCAACAATGCAAACCACTGATTTGATGGCTCTTTAAGCATAAGTGCCAAAATTTTGAATCTTAATCTGTTCCTTTATATGGAAACAAAATTTTCACGTAAAACCTGATTAAAGTCAGTGGACAAAATTAGTATGAAATATTACTGGCTTTCTTGCGTGGTACTACCACTACCCATGTCTGAGGCTTCATAAATTGTTTTACAAAGACACTCAATGTACACACTTGGTCTTTATCATCTTGCAAATCACTGTTCAGAGTCGCATAACAAATCAGGGCAAACTGAGTTCTTCATCTCCTTTAGCACATCTCTGAACTCAAGACATTTGTTGGACTGTAAAGAATGAATACTTGAAGAAGAAATAATTGTTTAAGAGGAAATATTATATTATTAAAAAATTAAGTGAGGCCTGGCTATGAACTTAAGGATCTCTAAAATTCTTCTGCCAAAGACTATCAAGAGATAGTAAGTTAGTCATTATAGCCAGTCATTCCCTTCATATCAAGAAAAATCACAAGATTCTAATTTAAACCCTTTTGTAAAAAAATCCATAGTCTAGTTAAAAATAATAATAATAATAATAAAAAAACCCAACAACAACAAAAAAAAACCCAAATAGACTGAATGATCTCCTTAATGCATTTATAAAACAGTAGGTGCTCAATTTCATGAAATGTTTACCCCCCAGATCTTCAAAGTATACAACTTTTCTCAAGGAATTTAACTGGAATCAAGCCAGTAAACTTTGCCTAACAGTTGCAAGCATAAGCCATTGATTCTTTTTCAGTAAGTTTTTTTATTTCTTATTTCTCCTGTATGTTAAGGTGCACTGGCTTTGAGCTTTACAATTGCTCTTTGTTCCTGTGCAGTTCTCAGCATGCAAAATGTTTAAAAGGTAGGGATAAATGAATCTCTTCAGATTCTGCTATTTTAAAGCTTATAAAATATTAAAAAGTAATATAAGGAGATGCATAGCAAACAATAGTAAGAACTGAGTTGAGATGATCAAGCATTTTATTTTTTGTCATGATGCATTCTATTAGTCTTTATTTTAATATAACAATGACATAATAGATGAAAATAGGTCATAATGAATCAGTGCAGTTTCGTCATGGATATGTTTAGTTTATGTAGTCATAGACCAAAATGCTAAGAAGAGAAATGTCAGTACCACAGCTGCTATTTCACAAACTTTCAGTTTTCCCAGTAACTGAAAAAGAAACACCTGAAAAGTCTTCAGATTACTTAGAGATCCAAATTCCTTATAAGGATGTGAAACAATTATAATTTGTGGCTGCTTCAAAAGATTGCAAGAAAAAGAATTGATAGCAATATATATTGAAAACTCAGATATAGATAACAAGGTTGAAGGTGGCATTATGGCTGCAGGGACTTCTGTGCGCTTTGGAAAGACTCTTAAAAGCTTATTGGTAGAAAGGAGAAACCAGGGAGCTAATGTTCATCTTGTCTCTGCAGCTAATCTTTTTCTTCTGCATTCTGAAAAACGCCTCACAGGCAAAACATCACCTCTAACCTTGTTTTGTGTTCTGTGTATTTTATTAACCTTTCTTTTCTAAGTCTACAGTTTTCACTCTAGTGCAGCCCCGATAGCAATCTAGGCTGACTGATAATTATTTTTTACAATGAGTAAGGTGTTACCATGATATTATTTCAGCAAAAAGGCCATGTTTAGTTGCTATGGCAATTAAACAGTAATAACTGTAGCCTTCACTAGTCTATCAGAGTACTCAATCCAGCTCCTGCTTCCTAGTACCAAATGTGGTTTTTTTTTTT